>JAOVVH010000034.1:937856-948225 GCA_028566435.1 Scorpiodoras heckelii | reverse complement strand
GGAGTACCCGGAGGAAACCCACGCAGACACGGGGAGGACATGCAGACTCCACACAGAAAGGACCCAGACCGCTCCATCCGGGGATCGAACCCGGGACCTTCTTGCCGTGAGGTGACAGTGCTAACCACTACACCACCGTGCTGCCCCTGGTTAGCAAACTCTCATTAACAAAACAAAAAATGTTTTAAAAAATGTTTGGATGAAGATGTGTGTTAATTTTCCGCTTTAATTTCAAAACATCATTTTCAGCGTGTGTGGTCAAAAGTGGTAACGTGAAGCACAACTACAAAACAAATAATTTATGGTTAAGTAATAAAATGTAACTGTTGTCAGAATTTAGTCAAGTTAGTCAATTTTATAATTTGGAAAATTGTTGGAGTTTGGTGAACAAATGACTGTTTATAAACATAACTAGAAAGAGCTCATTCTTAAAAAAACAAAACAAAAAAAATGAGTCAACTTGCAGACGGCAGTCCAGATGTGGGTTTAAAAGAGCAAAATGTTTCAAAAGATCAAATCTAGAACTAAAAAAAAAACTAAGCAGAAACATTGTTCATCTAATCAAATGCATTTGTGTAAACGATTAAAGCAGCTAATCGAGAAAAAAAAGTGTCTTGATCAAGAATAGATTTTTTTATCATTGATCTGGTTAGAGAACTCTCTTGGTAACAAACCAAAAAATGTTTGGATGAAGAACTGTGTGGTTTTTCTGCTTTCATTTCAAAACGTCTTTTTCAGACTCTGTGGTCGAAAGTGGTAATGTGAAGCGCAGCTACAAAACAAATTAAATTTATTTATTTCTAACGTGCTTTTAACAATGGTTTTAGCATTGTCCCATTTTGCAGCTTTACAAAGACATAAAATCCAAACATAACTTTTAAATGATAAAATAAACGTAATCACAACAACTTCAAATTGTTTTATTTCCAGCAGTGAAACTAATCATTAATGGTTACATAATAATACATAACTATTGTTGCAATTTAGTCAGGTTAGTCAATTTTATATGTATTTTTATTATTTTGAATAGCTTTGTTCTTGTTATTTAAGAAATAAAAAAAAATCTATAAGGAGACGTTTATGTAACATTTCTGCAAGGCGTCTCCAGTTTCAGTGCTAACAGACAGGTTAAGCTGTAATGGGAACGTTTTCAGAACAGATGAGTTTACACTTTGGGATTGATATTAAAGATAGCTGTTAGATTGATTGTTATTGTATAATAAATAAAATTTTATTTTTTTCCCATTAATAAAACATTGCTAGCACTGGCAGATAGCTGCAGTGTAATATTAATAAAAAAAATTCAAAGTGGTAGCAGTATCTCCACTCCGCTCCATTATGTGTTTGATGCTAACAATCAGGCATGCACTGTGTGTAAACAAAGCTGCACGTATTTAGTATAAATGGTGTAGCTAATGTGCAGTCACACGTTTTTGTAGCAGACGATACAAAATATGAAAATAAACGTGAGCATGAGCAGTTTAATATGCTATGACGTTACATAACACGATCTGCCAATTCTGCTGTCCGGCCCATTAAGCGCACCAAAGCGTACATGGATCATGACAAAGAGCGCTTCTGATTTTCAATTTCTGGTGTGTACGACGTACAGCGAAGGAATCGGTGTTGAAATTTAATTTGAGGCGAGGAAACGTTTCTGCTTAAATGAATTACGCAAATTGGACGTGGTCACACTTTACTTCAGGCCTTCCGCTGGAACGCTGTCTCGATGATTGTCATGGAAACAAAGGCTGTAAACGCGCGTGGCAGGTCGTGACGTCTGTCACAACACCGACACGTCTGTTTGATTTTGACCCTGCTGAAGAGATTAGTAGAAAGCTCCGGATCTTTTCAAGCATTTGGATCTGTTCCAATACATTTTAGTTTCAGGCAAAGAAACATATTTGAGACAAGGCACAAATAATTTTTGGACATCAGAACGTTTGAAAGTGCATTTCAGCAGAAAACTGGTATGTTCTCTGCCTCGGGATCAGGTGAGGACTCACTCAGGTCTGAGAATGGCTTGAACTCTAGACAGAAAGTGGTTTGACTCTGAATTGATTCACCTGCAGGATGTGAATCAAACACAGTTGCCGAGTCAGAATCAGAGTCAAATTGATTCATTTGGTTCATTTGATATTTAATTTGGGTTTGGTGTCAAACATTGGCTTGGGGGCCTGTGTTTCATCTTTTATCCTTTTTGTGACCTTGAGTCAACTCGCTTGCAGAAAGTGAATCAAACATTGTGCATTTTGGGGTCACAGAATTGATTTGTATGTGTACTGTGTGAACCATGTACACAAGTACTTTAAAAACGTACCTGTACTTCATTACTTTCCAAACAGATGTAATAAAAAAATACAGCTGATCTGTTAAACTTTAAACCATGAGCAGGAAAAGACATGGGTCCTCACTTTGCGACACCCAATCATGTTCGTGCATGTTAATAAATGCTGGTCCCAAGATTCTCTTCTTATTCGAAGTCTCTGAAACGATAATCCCGGGAACGTCAAAGCAATAATTAAAGAATCCGGAGGAGAGAAGATGGATGGCTCGACTATCTCATCCGTGCCTGTCCGTATCTTCAGGGAGACGAATAATCTGTTCCCAAGCTCATTTCAGGAGCTCTGCTACCTCTGCATAAAAGTCAATAATAAAATAAAATGTAATTATGCCATTGTAACACACATCTCTCTCTCTCTATCTTTCTCTCTCTCTCTCTTTCTCTCTCTCTCGTATCTCTCTGGTATTTGAGTAATGAATTATGCTCATGTTAATGTGCCAGGAAGAGCGAAATGTCATTACGGAGCTGTCAGGTGTACAAAACACGGCACGCTGTCTAACAGATGCGTAAGCGTATAAGCTCACACCTGTATATAGCACAAGCCTTAATGTTATAGTACCTGAAAAAGATAAAAAATGGAGCAGAATCTTATCATCTCTATTTTAGCCTAGTTGCAAGTTTCTAGATCTTACTGACTCCTAAAGATGAGCCTTAATTTATAATGTTTTTTATATGTTGTTTAATGAAATGATTAACCTACTTAGCATTAATCTATCATATACTGTAAGTCACCGTATGTTTCAGTTCTCTCTGTTTATGTTTCCTCATGTTCAGGTGTCTATTATAATCTTAGCGAATACAAATTGCATTAGCTAGCTAGATTATTTACCTCAGATTGATGCTTAAATTAGCACGTCTTTTACTAAAGAAGCTAATTAAGCTAATTAACCAAAAAATCGACCTACATTGTCGTTACATAAAATAGCTCACGGCTAAACTACTACTTTGCTAAACTAGCTAGCAACACTGGAAACCTACTTGATAAGAAAAAAAGTAGCTAACTACACTAAAGCTACAAGGTCAGTTAGTTTCTGGAAATATCTATGATAATTACATACAAGAAAACTGCTATGTATGCTAGCTATAAATAGTAATACTCAAATAGACTGATAGTAGCTGTTCGGCTAAATCGGCTAAAGATAACAAGCTATGTGAAAAGGTGTTGTAGCATTTTATCATGGAAAACATGACACTATTAAAAAACACAAAAAGCTAGTAGCATTGTTAATCAAAGCTAGATAATCTCTAGCATTGCTAACAACAGGTTTATTTTAATCTCTAAAAATGTCACCTAACAGAACAAGCTAAATGCTAACAATACTGCAAAGCTACTTGCTAAGAAAAAAAGTAGCTAACTACACTAAAGCTACATTGTCAGTTAGTTTCTGGAAATATCTATGCTAATTACATACAAGGAAACTGCTATGTATGCTAGCTATAGATAATAACACTCAAGTTGTCTGATAGTAGCTGTTCAGCTAAATCAGCTAAATATAACAAGCTATGTGAAAAGGTTTTGCATTTTATCATGGAAAAAGTGACATTATTTAAAAATACAACCACCTACTGTCACATTACTGCTACAAAGACATGTAGATAAGCTAGTAGCATTGTTACTCGAAGCTAGCTACTCTCCAACACTGGTAACAAAAGCTTTGTTTTAATCTCTAAAAATGTCAGCTAGCAGGACAACCTGAATGCTTGCAACACTGCAAAACTACTTACTAAGAAAAATGTAGCTAACTACGCTAAATCTACAGCTACGGATGCTAGCTACTCTCCAGCACTGCTAACAACAGCTAGCATGACAGGTTAATGAATCCTAGTTTGGGTTCGTTAGTTATTTATCTGAATTGAAATAAAAACAGAGAGAACTGTTTAAAAATGTAGGACGTAAAAGCATCAAACACGTAACGTAGGTGGGAGAAATAAATTACAGATATTTAAAAAAAAAACAGACTTTCTTATTTCTCATAATTAAGTATTAAATTAGTATTAAGTGCAGATATTTCCCACTTGTATCATCACTATTAGCTACGTTAGCATGTTAAAGATGAGTGCGCAAATTTAGCCTAGCGCTGACTCAGTGCCAGTGAAGTCTATTCGGAGCGCACAGACAGCTATATAATCCGCGCTCGGCTGCTCGGCGTCTCGGCGGACTGCGCAGGCTGTGATTGTGGGATGGAAACGAAAGGAAACACAGAGCTTTTCCTCCTGGTGAAAAGTATATTTAATGCTCTGAAGCCCTTCAGCACACCACGTCAAACTGCTGGCCCAGTTCAGTCAAGTCATATTTAGATCCAGCTAAAAATGTTATCTACAGTACAGACAAGAAAAATAACCTCACATCTGAGCTGAAGCCAAGACAGGGTTGTTTAAAAAAAAAAATAGTGACACTGTAATTTTACAATATTGCCTGTTCATATCTCTTTTTTTCCTTTTCTTCATTTTTTTTGTTTCGTGTCTTAGCTAACGTTTTCCAATCAAAGACACATGGACATTCTTTTTAAAACCCTTTTTTTCTTTTAATTTTATTTATTTAATTAAAAACATTTCTTCTACATGACTTCCTTGTACTTTTCTTTTTTAAAAATCTTTTTTCCTTTCCTCTCTCAGGAGTTGTGTTAATATTCTTTCATACATTGCTAATAAACTTCTTATTGTCCTTTAATAAGAATCAAGCAAGCAAACAAATAAACAGTGAAAAGGCAAACAAATATCGGCTGTTAATTTAATTAGAGGTGTAGGTAACAAACAAACAAACAACAAACAAACAAACAAACAAATACATTATCTCTTGACTTAACAAAGTGTGGTGAGTAACAAGCAAGCAAACAAATAAACACACAAACAAAACAAACAAACGAATATCGTCTGTTCATGTGATGGAGTGGTGGGTAATAAACAAACAAACAAACAGACAAACATAAACAGTGTCTGTTGATTTCCTGAGAAGTGGTGGGTAACAAGCAAGCAAACAACAAACGAACAAATGAATACAATAAGCTGTTGATGTAATGAGGTTGTGGGTAATAAACGAACAAACAAAGAAACCAACAAACAAACAAGATTGTTGAGTTTAGGATAGGTGGTGGGGAATAAACAAAAGACCAAACAAACAAATACATGCTGCTTATTGAGGTGTGTTGGTTAATAAATAACAAATAGTAAAGGAAATAGAGCCTTCTGATATTGAATGGTGGGTAATAAACAAACAAACAAAAGCAAATAAACAAACATTGTCTACTCATGTAATGGAGTGGGGGTAATAAACACAAAACAAACATACTGTCTGTTTATTTCATGAGGAGTGGTGGGTAACAAGCAAGCAAGCAAACAAACAAACAAATAAATAAATGAACAAAACAAACTGTTAATGTAATGAGATGTGATGTAATAAACAAACGAGCAAACAAACAGAAGCAAATATTGTCTGTTGATGTAAAGAGAAGTGGTGGGTAATAAACAAACAAACAAACAAGCAAATATTCTCTGTTCATGTAATGGAGTGGTGGGTAACAAACAAACAAACAAGCAAACAAACAAATAAGATTGCTGAGTTTATGATAGGTGGTGGGCAATAAACTAAAGACCAAACAAACTGACAATAAAACAAACAAACAATTGAACAAAAAATGATCTGTTGATTTAATTTTGAGAGAAAATGATCCTGCAATGAATTTAAGCTTTCTTACAAAGTTTAGGAGTATAACCGTGTAACAGTTTTCAAGACATTTTTCTAGAAAAAATGATGTCAAAAGGTTGGTGTCCTCGCAATATGGCTGTGTGTGTTAGCAATCTGTTCGAGCACACGTGTGTCTTCTCCTCTCAGAGACACCTGGGCGGCGTGCCAGCGTCTCTCCTCGGTGCTCAACGTCCCAATCTGCTTGGCCAACTGTTACTCAGAAAAGCACTACAGATCAATAAGCTGTGCACCGCGACACACGTCGCACCTGTTCTCAACAAAACACGCAAAGTTACGGGTCCCGGGACAAAGCGAGAGGATGTTGGGAATGTTCCAGTATGTGTGATCGACTTTAATGTATTAAAGATAATAAAATATGGAATAGGAGGTGACGTGGTCAAGGCAATTTAAATATGCTATAGACAAGCATTTGTACTAAAAGCTACTTTGAAACTTGATTGAATGTTTCTAGTAATTTGTCAGTCAGTACAAGACAATATCAGGCAGTCTGCCATGTCGCATGAATCTTATCAAGAAATAATGTAAGGTCATGCTTTTCCACACATCTATTTTACACACGCTTTTATTCACATGTTGATAACCGCTATCAACTAGCTGTCTTGCTAATGGAAACACTGAGATGTTAATTCAGTTGTGATTGCCGTGTTTGTGCAAGGGGAATCGTTTTCAGTGGGAGAAATTAACTCCAAATCCTTACGGTTGACTCTTAGTTTCAATGCCTGGACTGTGGGAATCAGGGAATCAGAGAGCCAGAGAACTAGGGAATCAGGACGTCAGAGAGTCAGGGAGTCAGGAAATTGGGGAATCAGAGAGTCAGGGAACTAGGGAATCATGAAGTCAGAAAATCAGGGAATCAGAGAGTCAGGGAATCAGAGAATCAGGGAATCAGTGAGTCAGGGAATCAGAGAGTCAGGGAATCAGGGAATCAGGGAAATAGGGAATCATGAAGTCAGAAAATCAGGGAATCAGAGAGTCAGGGAATCAGAGAATCAGGGAATCAGTGAGTCAGGGAATCAGGGAATCATGAAGTCAGAAAATCAGGGAATCAGAAAATCAGAGAATCAGGGAATCAGAGCGTCAGGGAATCAGAAATTCAGGGAATCAAAGAGTCAGGGAATCGGGGAATCAGTGAGTCAGAAAATCAGAGAGTCAGGGAATCAGTAAGTCAGGAAATCAAGAAAACAAAGAATCAGGGAATCAGAGAGTCAGGGAATCAGAGAATCAGGGAATCAGGGAATCAAAGAGTCAGGGAATCAGTGAGTCAGAAAATCAAGAAAACAAAGAATCAGGGAACCAGGGAGTCAGGAAATTGGGGAATCAGAGATCCAGAGAATCGCTAAATCAGAGAATCTGGGAATTGTGAGAATTAAGGAATCAGAGAATCAGGGAACAAGTGAGTCAAAGAACTAGGGAAATAGGAAATCAAAAAATGAGGGAATCAGAGAGTCAATGAACCAGGGAATCAGGGAGTCAGAAAATCAAATCAGTTAATCAGAGAATCAGAGAATTGGATCTTTTTGGAATTAATTTTCAGCAATTTTAATGTGAGCTGAATGCAGGATGGTGACCTAATGTGTACGTTAATTAAATTAAATGATATAGCATGTGATGAGCTGACTCTACTAGGTTAAAAAAGTTATGTACTCACATGCTTATTGATAGAAATAGAGTCACTACTTGTGGCGCGAACACTGAGAGGTAGGGTGTAGCCAACATAGGGTATAACAACCCTATAGCAACAACTAATTTACTGTGAAATGGATTGATTTTTATCTATTTTAATGATAGAACATTGGAGTGGTTCAGAAAAAGAGAGTCTAGAGCATTCTCTGGGCTGTCATACACTCCCATTGTACAATAATAATAATAATAATAATAATAATAATAATAATAATAATAATTATAATAATAATAATAATAATAATTATAATAATAATAATGAAAAAACCTTTGGTGCTTGGCCCCTTAATTACATCATGATAATAAATCCTCATATAATCTCAGCGAGTCTACCTGCTATTAGGATCGCACACATTCTCCGGACTTAGTGTATGAATTATTATTGCAAAATCCGGCCTGGTGATATGCAGCAGCTTTTCAGAGAATATTATAATAATAATAATATTAAAAAAACCGAACATAAAAATGTGTCTCATTACCAAACACTGCCTATCTGGCACTCGACGAGATCCAATTACAGCATGCAAATGATGCTGGACTGCATGAAAAGGGGAGTGCATGGCTGCTGATAGCCCTGGCTTTATCAGGCAACACACACACACACACACACACACACACACACACACACACACACACACACAGAGCGCCAAGAATACATACACAGATATCCAAAAAAACACGAACACAGACACCCGTGATGTCAAAAACCATTTTCTCTCTCTCTCTCTCTCTCTCTCTCTCACACACACACACACACACACACACACACACACACCTCACTTGCACATATACACATTTCTGGCTCGCGCTGACACACAGGTTAGGTCAGCCAGGTGGTACAGACAGGTGTTGAGTGTGTGAGTGTGTGTTTGCCGTTTGAGCATCAGCGTGTACTTGGCTTGCCTCCAGTCAGCTGCATCATTTCTTTTTCTTTTCTTTCTTTCTTTTCTTTCTTTCTTTCTTTCATGCACCTCTTCACCAATTGCCTTATTATATATGCAGACGTATTATATGAGACCTTTTTTTTGTTTCTTGCTCTTCAAGCACCTTATTGTTCTACCTTAAACACTCACTGGCCACTTTATTAGGAATGCCATAACATCCATTGGAAACATTCACGTCCTGCCACATCCCAACTCACAGAACTAGTCTGACACGACTTTGATCAATGTTTTATTATCCTGCCAGAAACTGTGGCCATGGCATGATGCACAATATCCATCAAGGCTCTACTGGTACTCCAGTAAGTGGTAACCTGTTACATGGACAAACAGATACAAAGAGAAAGAAACAACCAGACATGGAGTAAGAGAAAGACACAAATCAAACCCCTGCTGATGACATTTCCTCAGCTCCGGCACATACCGGAATAAATGAATAAAATTAAGCAAGCAGCAAAAAGAGAACGAAAAGAAAGAAAGCCAATAATCTGAGCAGCTTGTCTTGCGTGTGCCGTCCTTCTGTTTATGAACGTTGCGGTAATTGCTCCTCGCAGCCTCAGGTTATCATAAACAAAGATTTGCATTGGGAACGCAGCCCTATCAGCGCGAAATGTTTTCTCATTTTTAATGAAACGAAATATTAACATGTCCTGAAAGATGAAGGTGCAAACCTGAATATTCATAAGTCTGAAAACGCTTGCGATCTTACGGATCTAATTATTAATACATATTTATGCTAAACAGTATGGCAGTGTGCTCAGAGGCTTTTTAATAAAAGTCTTGCGTGGAAAAAACAAAAAAAAAATTGGTTTTACAGAAGTGGAAATTTGGTCCACCGAGGACACTGTTGTAAACATTAAATGCTCTGGTTAATTATTAGGTTAACATCACGGCTGTAGGTTTATCTGTTATGGATTCAGTCATACAAATGAAAATAAACATAATTCAGACACGCCACCCTTATATGGTTTGAATCTGCACACATTTTTCATGATACAATGTCAGGAATTCATTTCAAGAAACCCATTGGATGTTGATGCACCGGATATATCACTATATTTCACCGAAACCATATACAGTAGAAATGCCTTTCGTAACTTCTTTCACCATTTGCATTACTATACAAATAAAAAAATCCAGTTTTGTCCAGCTTCATCTTACGATGTTGTGATCAAGTTTCCTTACAATAGGACAAAAATTGCAGACGAAGACGGAAAAAAAAACGCCCAAAATGGCGTGAAATTCATAACGGTAGAAATATCATTTATATCCAGTGAACCCAAAGAATAAGAGGAAATGTATGTACAATGTTGTTGCTAGTGCTTGAGAGTGTACTCCAAAATACAAATGCATAAAAAAATGCTATGACCAAAGACTCCCATTGTGAAAGTGTACGGTAATAATAATGAGCAAAGAAAAAAACGTTTGGTACTTGGGCCCCGAATTCCAACATTATAATAAATGCTAGTGTACTCTACTGGGTATTATGAAGGCACAGATTCTCCAGACTTGCTAACTAGCTTATTGCCTTAAATGGTCAATGCTATGTTTTGACCCTGATGCTGCTATCATGCCAACAGAAATGGTTCAAATGAAATGCACCATGCAAATGCACCATTTCAGAAAAACTGAAATATCACATGGTAATAAGTATTCAGACCCTTTGCTGTGACACTCATATTTAACTCACATGCTGTC
>JAOVVH010000034.1:921664-933187 GCA_028566435.1 Scorpiodoras heckelii | reverse complement strand
ACTGGGTCTGACTTCACCTCAACACCTATAACATGTCCCATAAAACCGTCTCTTGTTCAACATCTTCACCAAGGTTAAGGGCCAATTTCTGCTCATCCCAAAGGGCAACTCTTCATTAAACGATGAATGAAAGTCTCCGAGAATGAATTGTAACAACTTGAAATGGGAACAAAGACACCAGATTGAATCTCTGCCTTGAATGAGACTTTAATCATTTTAATCTTAAGGAAAAATGACTAGCGGTTGCTGGATTTCTGTAAGACCGGTGACCCAAGCGAGAGCAGTTCTGTTCAGCCATCATACCATCATATCAAACTCAGGATTAGCATGCTAACCGATAATCTGAGAGAAACTGTGATCATGTTTTGAACCTAGGGAGAAGTAACATGAAAATAATATCTGTAAATAATATTATTGTATATAATCACTGGAAAATGTTCTTAAAAGATACTTATTTGTCTTATTTATTATGAGAAGAAAGAAAGTCATATTTTCTTTCAAATTTGCATCGCTAGCTAGCTTGCTTTTTGTTAGCAGGCTAACACTGGCTAAGAAGACAAAGTAAATGTTAAAAGTCATTGCCCACATAATAACACAGAAATATACATTCAAATGGAATTATTATAATTACGTCAAAGTTACATTTATAAATAAATAAACGTACATTTCTTTTTACTTCAGACATTTCATCTCCTGAACCAGACACCCCATGGAACTTTCTGACAAACTTTCCTTCTCCTGCCTAGCTCTGTTTCACAACGAAGTCTTTCCTAAATCAGGGAATTCTTGTTTACAGACATGTAATACTATTTGATCAGATTTACTCTAAGTATTGGGTTTGTTTCATTCCAGAAAGATCATAAAAGTTCTCCGGGAAAGGTTTCCATGCTGCCACAAGTTGAATAGAGTCCATTCTGTTTCTTTTTAATAACAGTTATTTAAGGTGTTTATTGAAGAAAAAACGTTAAAACATAAAAAGAAGTAGCAGTGGCTCTGTTAATAAAACAGAAATGCGTGTGCACCACTGTTAAATTGTTTCCCACACAAAGACTGAGAAAACGAATTTTGTTCAATGCATGAATTTTTTGGTGTTTTACGTTTTTCTGAGATTGAGATGGTATAGCAACCTCGTCCGTGATGTTCGTAATCAATCCTTTAAAATTTCCTTGATGCACATAGTCTTAACCAGAAGCTTTCCGGGAAGCTTTAAAAACAAAGTAAAATAAAATAAAATGACAAACAATCCATCTATTGTTTATATGTGTATTTGTTTAGAAGACATTATCTGTTCAAGCCTAATAAGGTGTTTGTATTCATCGGAAAAACTCAACCATTCTGAGCCAGTCATGACCTTCAAAGAACCAAGAGCTGACCATTTATCGTCTTCTTCAAAGTACTAAACAATTCGGCAGGGTTTCATTTCACACACACACACACACACACACGGCCACCGGTCACTCGTAATGGCTTCAAACCATGCAGAAAATTATTCACTGACCCCTTGCACACCTCGGCGTGTGGGGCAGCTGTAAAACAACCCCGGCTTTTTGTCGAAGGATTAGACCAGGCGGAAATCTGGCCTTATTATGAAAGAGCCTTCCCATTTTCCTTTCTTTTCACTCGTCCAATATTCATTAAAGTGGGATTTCGGCACATTAGCACGGGGGAGTGAAGTAGTCCCTGGAGACGGTGTTTGCGTTTCAGCGGCGGCCCTGTAATTCTGTCCGACACTCGTGTGAAGAGTAGAACGGGAGGCGGGGGGAGAAGAAAGGATGGAAGGGGTGCCACTTACAGGGCGATTTATTACCTCCACCAGCTGCCCTCTCTGTAAAAAGGTAATTGCATCCAGTTGTAACAAGCTAATTGATTGCTAATTAGATAAATCAGCACTCGAAGAGCTGTCAGGGTGCTGACGGATGGTGGACGGAGTCACATGGCGCGGGTGGGAGGACTTGGATTGGGTGTTGGTTTGTGTGATGTCGTCGAACACAAGGATCTGTTGAGGTGTACTAAAAAGCGGTTAAGGATGAGAAGGAAAAGGAGGAGGGTAGTAAACTGGGGCTGGGTAAACATGATTGATTCTAGTCGAGGCTGTCGAGGGGGAGAAATCGGACTGAATGGACAGCTGGATGTCTGTTGTGGCTCCCCGGCCACCAGGCAGGACCAAACACTTTCTTATGCTAATGTGCACTGGGATCACATGGAGCCACTGAAAGGCGTGAAGTGATCCAAACAGGAACTAAGATGGCGGGGGTATTGTTGGCCTAATACACGAGGGCAATATCTACTTTCAAAGCAAAACCACAAACACAAAAACAAGACATGGTCAAAAAAAATCTCTTCTTAAATATCCGTCTGGAAGTTTTGTCAGATGAAAGGCTAGCGATAATGCATTTCAGATTACAAATTAAAAAGTTTTTTTTTCCACCACAGAGCTCAACAGCGCTCCGGGGTCAAGGGTACTTGAATTTGGGATGAGACCACAGCCAGAAAGTCATACCAGATGACATATTGGTGAGATGCAATCCCACACCGAATCATGTGTTTAGATGATCATCATTTCAATTAATTTTTTTTTTATCCATTTATCCTTACATTACATTGAATTGGTGGTTGATAGTATCACAATTTCATTTTCTCTATCATCCCTGTACATGTTTTTTTATTTTTACAGTTGCTGCAGAAAATAAAGGCTAGAATAATATTTCCACTTGTCTCTGTGTGTGTCCATGGAAGGCAGCAGGTTAAATTGGTGTTTGAAGGGATTTTGAAGATCAGAATGTAAATATGGTCCTCAGGCTGTCCAATAAGAGTCAGCACATGCCTCCGCTACCGTTTAACCTCCCTAATTATGCAGGCATCACTTAGGCGTTGCCATGGCCACGGACCCCCTGTTGGCAAATGAAGCCTCTCCGCTTTTGGTCTGGTAGGGAAACGGCAAGTGGAGCGTTTCATGGCACTCCTTCATTTTGCTATCATCAAGCATTATTTCTCTTTTTTTTTTTTTTGAGTTTTCAGAAGCAGATTCGAAATGGCGTCCAGTGGCAACACAAATGTACTAGCGGCTGGATGCCAGTATCGGGTTACAGTGGTGAAGCAGTGGCCTCTGAGACTGCAGGGGGTGTTGACTATGATTCCCTCCAATATCATCCCTCTAACACACACACACACACACTAATGCACACAGCTGACCTGCTGGGATGAGGAGGGGGGGTTTGAAACATACAGGCCTATTGAGTTCCAGCCCCGCTGGCATGCGACATGCCCATTCTCTGCATGCTGCGGCAGCACAGTGGGTGGCATCGAGTCCAGCACAGTTGCTACGTGATTTACAGCCCAGCGCTGCGGAGGGGTTTGTTACAACGAACTAGTTAGCATAAATACGAGAAATTCTAGCCCTCTGCTGTTGGAATAAAACACGGCGGGGTGTGTGATGAAGCCGAGTTACTCTTACCACCCTGAGAGTGCTTTGTTTTCCGTGATGCCACAGCGCTGTCAATTTCTCATCTACTTTCTATTCCAGCAGCTCTGGCAGCAGTTCCACTTATAACAACTATTTACTGTGTACTAATGATGGAATATGTTATTGTTTCCATAGTAACGGCTCATTCACACAGCCTAACGTTGGCATTATTTAACGATTAAAAGTGTTTATATAATATTTACGGAAGGAGTATCCAGTGTCGGTGCTTTGTCTTCCTAATGGAGAAGTTTATGGTTTCTCATCTTAAAGCAGTTCCATTCACCAACCTCTGTTTTTAAAAAGTTCTCTCAAAGTTATCAAGACAAATAGATGCAATTTGTTATGTTACACAAAAGCTGAAACATTTCTGTCCTGAAAACCTTTCCCTTTGACAACAATAAAGCACTGACCCTGGAGCACTGACCCTGGAGACTCCTTATCATAAACCTTAAATAAACATCTCCTTACAGAAAACCAAGGATTTTAAATCCATTCATGTGGAGGATCATCACATAACCTGGAACTCCACCTTCTGACCAATCAGATTCGAGAATCCAGCTGCTGAGATGTGTGAAGCTATAGCAGCATTAAACTCTTCTCGCGTTACAGTCAGCTATAAGTGCAGACGTCCCAAATGCCTCTCAGTGCCAGACATGGTGTAATGCGATGTAAATCATGCTGCCATGCTCCATGCAGGTCCCATGTAGAAGCTTACGGAGCTTTTCCTCTGTGCTGCGGTGTGAAGTTTTTGCTCTTTCACGCCTGGTGCTGTATGAGCAACTGTACATGTGTGTGCTTTAACGTGCACTGTCAGGCCTCCCGCTGGTGCCGTCTCTCTTGCTTGTCGGACCACCTGTCCTTCTCTAGAGCTCACAGGCTGCGTAAAGACAAAGCTTTTCTTTACAGATGGGAAATTAGCAAGATTTGGGAATCAACACTGAAATGCACGTCAATATGAGAATTCATTAGTGCTGATTAGCACTGAGCTGGATGTCACCATTTTGACCCTTAGCATGGAGGATGAAGGATCATTGCTCCATTTGTTTTGTAAAAAAAAATTAAATAAACCTTTTGGTGTGGAACATCACTGTCTAGACGGCCTGCAGCATAAAAGAGGCGGCGAGCGTTCATGCGTGTCTCTTCCTCCGCCATTGTTCTTCGTCCCCCCCACCCCCAGATCTCGTCCGCCGTCTTTGTTGGAGGACAATGTGCTGTCACCGATGCTTCCTAAACTTGTAAGGCTATGGCGCTTCCCCCTGGCGCGAGCAGCAGCCATGCCAATCAAGTTGAGGTCAAACGTCAAAAAGTGAGGGAGGGACTATAGGGGGCATCGCCATGGAAGAGTACCATGAGTACCATACAAGGCTAATCATGATCATGCATGTAACACATGCTGCTGCTACTTCCTGTCCATGTAACTAGCATGAATAGCGGTAGACAGAACATAAATACAGGCTTAGCAAATGCTTAGCGACCTAGCAAAGAAACGTTTTTATAGGATTCTTGTTTTTTTTCAAGTGCAGGTTGAGGTACAGTAGGGTCCACTATAAAGAACAGCTTTTATTTAATCATTAAAAAAACAATATATATTAAACAACTAAACAAAGTAAAATCACATGAAAAATAATGTTTAAATTAACAAATCAAGTAAATGAATATGAAAATAAATGAGCTGTGCTAAAATAATAAACATGAAGAAACCTTGTAAAAAATCACATGTGAAAAGAAATGAAATAAACATAAAAATAATGAATTGTAAAACAAAAAAAATCATTTGGAGAAAAAAAAACAAGTCGTGTAAAAATCACCTGTGAATGTAAATGAATCTGAAAAATAAAATCAAAATAAATGAATGGTGTAAAAAAATGATGTAAAGGTAAAGGAATCACATAGTGAGATAAGAAAGCAAATGAGATGTGTGTAAAAATCATGTCAGAACAAATAAATCATGCAAACTGACAAATCATATGTAAAACAAAGTTATGTTAAACTAAATGAATCATATGAATAATTAATGAGAAACTGAATCAAATGAGCAGGTCTCAAAGAATCATGTGACAAGAAATGAATCATCTGTACAATTTTTTTGTGAACATCAATAAATCACATGAAAGATGAGCATGGCAAAATAAATAAATCACATGAACATGAAAGACTGATGTGTAAAAAAATCACATGGAAATAAATGAAGTGTGTAAACAATTAATAAGATAATTAATGAATCATGCCTAAAAAAAATCACATGTGAAAAGCACAGACTCATGTAAAATGCAATCAAATGTAAAAAACGAATCATCTAAAGATTAAGGTCATAGTAAAAGAATCACTTGCAGGTGATTGAGTCAAGTGTGAAAATCACGTCTGTAGATGAATGACTCGTGGAATCAGAGGTTAAAATGAATCATGTGAAAGATAAACGTGTCAAAAGATGGAAATAATGCATAGAAAAATTAATTAATGTAAAAACCAGATCAACACATATGAATCATCTGAACGATTAACGTGTCAAAATAAAAGAATCGAGTGAGAAGAAATGATTCAGGTGATTCAAAATCATCTGCGAACACAAATGACTCATAAATGAATCCGGAAATGAACATGTCAAAATAAACAAATCACATAGTTAGCTATGAAAACAAATGAGTTGTGTGTAAAAATCAGGTCAAAAGAATTAAATCATGTGAACATGGACAAATCATATACAAAAACTAAATTACGTTAAACTAAAGGAATTATGTGGATAAGGAATGAGAAATTGAATCAAATGAACAGGTCTCAAAGAATCATGTGAAAAGAAATTAATCAATTGTACAATTCATATATGAACATAAATAAATCATATGAAAGATGAGCATGGTAAATAAACGAATCACACGAACATGAAAGAATCATGTGTAAAAAAATCACATGGAAATAAGCTTAAATGAATCATATAAGCAAGTAATGAGAAAATCCACTAATCATGCAAAAAAATCACATGTGAAAAGCACTGATTCAAGTACAATGTAATCAAATGTACAAAACAAATCACCTGAAAGATTAAGGCCATAGTAAAAGAATCACTTGCAGGTGATTGAGTCAAGTGTGCAAATCACCTCTGCAGGTAAATGACTCATGGAATCAGATGAATTAAAATGAATCGTGTGAAAGATAAACGTGTCAAAAGACAGAAATAATGCGTAGAAAAATGAATCACGTAAAAAAACAGATAGAGTGAAATGAACCATCTGGATGATTAATGTGTCAAAATAAAAGAATCGAGTGAAAAGAAAGGATTCAGGTGATTCAAAATGAGCTGCGAACACAAACGACTCATGTGAACGAATTCAGATAAGTGAGTCGTGGAAGAGAAAAAAGAATCGCGTGAATGATTGCAAGTGAATGAGTCGCAGAAAATTGAAATGAATTCAGATGAGTCAGTTGTGTATGAAGCATAACATGAAGTTCATGTGACATTTCTGATAGATTTTCGACACTAGAATAAAAAAATTTGCGCAGGATATTTGTTTTCTGTCTCGTTTTTTTATGGCTCTCTGTGGATCGTTTCATCTGCGGCCTCGGCTTCCAATATTTTCCCCTGAATGGCAGAAACAGAGAGAGAGAGAGAGAGAGGGAGATATATATATATATATATATATAGAGAGAGAGAGAGAGAGGAAGCGTTCTCTCCTTTTCTCTGTCACCTTATCAGCGCCCCTAATGACTACATCTTTTCTTTGCGTAATTTATTCCCCGGCTCGCCTAAGAGGCTCCGTCACAATGAGCCGAGTCCTGCGCAAAAAAAAAAAAAAAAAGAAAAAGAGAAAGAAGAAAAAAAAAAAACCAAACGCACACAAAGCCCATGTTAATTTCCTTATTATCGGACGCTTTAATTATTTGTCGCACGTGATAAGTGCTTTCAGCGCTCTCCGTATCAGCAATAACCTTCTGGCAGAGGCGTCAAGGGGGCCATGTTGAGCTCGCTGCGTTTTTATTAAGACAATGCGGTGCAGAGTGACAAACCCCCCCACACACACCCTTTATTACACTGCCTCCTCTTCCAAACAGAGGAATAAATATTATAGATTAATTAATCCGTGCTGATTATAATTTAATTAGGTTACCTCCAGAGGGTTTTTTTCCCTTTCATTTTTTTTTTAGCGCTTTTGTTTTTAGGAATATTTCTGTCACGTTCATTTGCACTGAGGTTGTAATACACACTCTGCTGTTGTTGTCTTCACACTTCACTATAGTTGTAACACAAACTGTCAAAACAGGATACAACGCCTCACCACTTCCTGTACACAGACGGCCATTTGGTGTTTTTAACTGTTTTTTAAATAATATAAACCAAAACGCAGTAATTTGCATACGAAAGATGCTCTTCTGCTCTAATAATGGGGTTCTGTGTAACAACGTGTTTTTTTAGACACTTTACATGTTAATTCTTTATATGAGTCATTTGTTTTCACGTGTAATTTCTTCACGATTCATTTCAGATGATTCATTCATGTCTACATGATTCATTTACTTTCAGATTAGATTGACAAATTATTCTTTCATTTCCATGTTTGTTTGTTTTTTGTTTTCACGTCTTTTTTTTCATTCGAGTCATTTATTTGTTTGTTTGGCTTATTTATTCATTCATTCATTCATTCATTCATTCATCTTCTTAACCGCTTATTCCTGTCTCCAGGGTCATGGGAGAGCCTTGGCCTAACCGGCGGCATAGGGCGCAAGACAGGATCAACCCTAGACAGGGCACCAATCCATCTTTGGGAAGACACACACACTCACACAGTCACACTAGGGGCACTTCAGAGACACCAATTAACCTAATATGCATGTCTTTGGACTGTGGGAGGAAACCAGAGTACCCAGAGTAAAACATGGGGAGGAAATGCAAACTCCACACAGAAAGGACTCAGACCACTCCACCTGGGGATTGACCTTCTTGCTGTGAGTCGACAGTACTACCCACTGCGCCAACGTGTCACCACTTACTTATTCATATATATTTTATTCACATTCGATTTTTACTTACAATTCCTCACAAATTTTGCAACTGATTCCTACAAACGATGCCTAATTTCCAAAAGTGTGATTTTGTACATGATTTATTTCATTCTGGAGGATTTGTTTCTCATTATTTTTTCAGAATTTCAGTTTTTACCTATTTTGTCATGATTCATTTTATTCTCACTGATTTTTTTATCTGAACTTTTATTTTCCAAATGATTTTTTAACTGATTCATTAATTTTCAGGTGATTATTTTCATCAAGTGATTTTAAAGGTAATTTTAAGGAATTTTCTTTTCAGATGTCAGTTTTGCACAATTAATTTATTTTTGCAAATTGTTTTTCTTCTTCCATTTTTTTTTTGTTAAACAATTTTTGTCAAACAATATCATACGCTTAGACGTCATCAATCCACATGACACTTGGTGTGGTTGTAGCTCCACATGCCTGATACAGAATATAAGGTTTGTGTCTCTAGGTGTGTGTTGCCCTTCATTCTAGTGCCCCCTGAAGTGCGGGAGGCTCAAAGCATTTTATCGGCAATAACTCGAAAACCTTAACATTTGCCAAAATAATTAAATTTTATGGAAGTTTTTCAAAGTTATTTTATGGAAGGAGGCACATTACATCACCCTAGCTCATAACAATTCATTTGTGGAGTAGCGCCACCTAGTGAATAATATTCAAAACAATAATCTAGCCAATATCTTGGGATCCAAAGGCTCAAACTGCACAAAATTTCACGTCCTGCATCACTACTACATTCTTTAGATGTATACCAAATTTTGTGAAGTTGCGTCCATATGGGGCGCCACACTGCAACTGACACTCTTCAATATCTCAAGAACTGCTTCAGCTACAATTTTGAAATATGTTCTGCTTATTTCACTTCATTCCAGCTCTTTGTGCTCACTTTTTGTGGTGGTCATGTTACATACCGCTATGCAGTACATCTAGATTTTCACATGATTCATTTATTTGTTATTAATTATTATTGTTATTAATATTATTAATATTAATGAATGAATTAACGATTCATTTATTTTCATGTTCTTTTTCCATGATTCATTACTTTTAACAGAATTTTAACAAAAATGTTTTTTTTAATGATTCATTTATTTTCAGGTTTGATTCTAGCAACTGTTTTGTAGATGATTCATTTATTTCCCAAAATTCATTTATTTTTTTGTTGTTTGTTTGTTTGTTTGTTTATTTATTTTAGAAATGACTCATTTATTTTCACATATCCAGTCGGTGCAGTTTTCACTTTTTCAGATGGGATTTTGTGAGTCATTTCTTTTCACATGTGGTTGTGCTGTTCACGAGTTCATGCGCCGACTTCCAAGTCACATGATCACACTTTTTTGATTATAACTAAAGAATGGACTGGAAGAATTTTTTGAGTGATCCAGAAGGGGCAGGAATACCCAGCTTTGGAGTGTTGGACCTTTATTGGCTTTGCTAATCACACAGCTTTTTTTTTTGTGTGTGTGTATGTGTGTGTGTATGTGTGTTTATGGCTAAAGCATGAAGACTCTTCACCTGCACAGCGTCTGAACTTGAAGACGTGACAGCAGGTGGTCGAGCGTGCCCATAGAAGTGTATGCAAATATCCTCAGCTATAAGTGCACACACAAACCCACAAACACACACACACACACACACACACACACACACACACACACACACACACACATGCCTCTGTTTGTGAGTTTGTGTAGGAGTGTGTCTAATTTAAGCCAGGCCTGTGCGGCCCATCTGCCGTCGTCCACTGGTGTGGGCTCTCTTCAGAAGCTCGGCGCACATTCCTCGCTTTCCTTGTGCTCGTAACTTGAGCTGTCGCTACAGGTGCAATGTGCAAGGTGTCTTGTCTACCCTTCTCCCATACATCATCATCATCATCATGTCCAGGATTCCCAGAATTCCACTTCTCTGTGCTATGAACGTGTCCCGTGGGTCTTCTTTCCCCTACCTCCCACATGCAGAACAGGTGCTCGCGCCCATGGGAACGACGAAGCCCACCCGTAGGAGAGCATGAGTCATGTGCTGGATGGTGACCTTTGACCTCTGCATGGCACCTGCACAGTGGAAAAAAACCCTGACGATTATCTGGAGCGGTCTTGGCATCAGACCGACAAGAGTCTCAGGAGGTTCTCTAAAGTTCTAACATATAAATTTTGCCACAAATGCATTTTTAAAAAAGTCGCAAGAAGCTCTAAATTCCTGAAGACGTCTTGCGTTGCAGTGGAACATTCCAGACTCTGGAGTCATGTCGGTTCCAGTGCAGCTGATTTAGATGTCATTATAAAAAGCAGGCTTGAGTTACAAGCACGTTCTTTTCATTTGGTTTGCCTGGCCTTCCTCCATGCTTCCTTTTTTGAGACGAAAGAATGTCAAACCTTTGCCACATGCTGAGAAGAAAATGAAAATAAACTGGCATCATGGTATGTTTGGTTAGATCACAAGCTCTGCTTTTGCTTGAGGAGGATTAGTGTGTGTGGTTCTGTGTCGGTTCTGTGTCTGTGTGAGGAACTTGATTATTAAAAAAAATTTAATTGCTGAGGTCATGACTCGTCTCTTGGCTTGGGAAGGAAGGAGCACTTTTCTGTCACTTAGACACCACAAGGGTAGGGCACTTCTGAGGTTTTTCTCACTCTTTTTGTGTCAGGAAGAAAAATCGAGGAGAAACACAAGAGTGAGGACTAGAGAACATTGAAAACCAGGAAGGCAAAGTCTGATTGAAGTGTGACAAAAGGGGAACATTCCCAACCCTTCAATAAAAATATAAAAATAAAAATAACATAAGCAGAAACATTAATACTACACATAAATTTCATTAAAAAATACAAGAAAATCAAGAAAATGAGAGGGAAACAACTTTAAAAGAAAATAAAGAATGCAGAAAAAAAACATAAAAATTAAAAAAAGAAGAAAAACAGAAAAATAATAAAAATAGTTTGGGAACAATTTTGAAAAAAATGTGAAAAAGAATGAAAGAAAATAATCTGTATAAATCAAGTATATAAAAATGGATAAAAAAATTATATATGTGTATATATATA
>JAOVVH010000034.1:899552-904552 GCA_028566435.1 Scorpiodoras heckelii | reverse complement strand
CTTTTTGAGACCTTCTCGTCTGCTTCACATTGCCAGACAGCTTCTACTTTGAATTCTATTACAGCTTCTGGCTTCTAGCTTAATTTCAGAGTCAACGGATCTGGCAGTAATCTTGCCTGGGTGTTGAACCCAATAATCAGTTGAATTTGGTTAATTGGTTGACTTATTAGTTCAGGGGTCAATTACTTTTTTACATAGAGCCACGCAGGGCTGAATAGCATTTTTCCTTCAATAAATGAAATCCTCATTTAAAAACAGCTTTATCAGGATTGTCTTTGTCAAATATTAAAAGTAGTCTGATGATCTGAAACAATCAAGTATAACAGATATGCAAAAATCCAAGAAATTGGGAAAGGGCAAATACTTTTTCACAGTGATGGAAAAACATGTGGTGGCTTTGTTCTGTTGTTTATTATTGATTAAATGAATCCATTACTTTCACTTGTAGCCAGCAGGTTTCATTCAGGAGCCAGTGCAGAGGCTGTTATATGATCCCGGGAAGCAGGTTAAGGGTTAAACAGCTCTACTTGTGGATGTCTCGTATCCGTGGGTGGTGGCATTAGACAGATAACCCTCTGTGACACACACACACATTACATTAACCCCACTGTAAAGCCACCCACGCCTGCACAAGACATTCCCTGGTTAGATACAGCAATGCTCATGGAGGAGTTTCTAATCATTAATCCTCATGTGGATCAATTCAAGCTCTTAATTGCTCTTTATTCATATTTTGCTCATGAAGGAGGTCTAATCTGTAATGCTTTTCATCATGCCACATAGTAAAATCTCCCTGCAGCATTCAAGGCTTACTCGTTCTAATACGTTTAAAGCTGTTAAGTTTTCCGTATGGAGGGATTTGCATTTTCGTGACAATGTCCATGTTGGAAAAAAATAAAAAAGCCATTGAGGGAACAACACACTGGCTGTACGTGATATAAGGAGCTTACTGGTTTTATGGACGTTCCACATAAAAAAAAATCTGACTGCTGTCATATACACAAGACATGTTAGAACATTTATATCATTTAACTCTAACCAAAAGTGGCTTAAAATTATGTATTGTTCCTTAGCATAAATACACATGGGGCTGTGCTGTTATAAGAAAAATAATCACCTTCAGGGTGGTAACAGTGACTCTCCTTCATCACAGCACCATATCATGGATTATTTTCCTATTAAAATTAACCCAGCTGTTGATTTAAAAATCAGAATGGCAAATTTCTTTTTTTTTTTTTTAACAAAATTAGCCGATTGTACAGCTTGCTATATCCTTGGATAATTCTAGTACAACAGGAAGTTGAAAAATAGATATAAACTCAGCTCAAGTATACATTTCAAGCTCAAGTACATGAGTTCACAACATGGGTTCCAGATCACCACAGGGATCTGTTATAAAAATCCTGACTACGGATCACATGACGGTGGTTAAAAGTTCTTTGAACTAGTATGAATGTTGTTACCTAAAATATACTAAGTAAAAAAATAATAATAAATTGGCACTAATATGACACTCAGGCTTTCAAATCTACGTCTGTGCGAAATGGAAAGTTGAGGAATAAAATGCTTTAACGTCTGGAATAAAGGAAAAGTTTGAGAAACCCTGATTTAAAGAGCATGCAACAGTTTTTTTTTCTCAGGGTTGCGAAGCCAACTTGGAAGAAGATTTTAGGTGTCAAAATTAAGAAGACCACTGGTTGTTGTTTTTTTTAAAGATTCTGTGTTAGTTTGCAAACAATCTGAATTGAACCTAAATAATTTATTCAAACGCAGGAAAGGTTTAAGTGCAGACAGATTTCTACAATGTACAGAACCATTTCTAATGCAATGACTGGATAAGGGAAAGGAGATTGAATACAGTTTAGAAAGAATAATATCCACATCACGTGATTATAGAAAGACATTTTGCAGACTACAAATTAGAAATGCGTGCACACCACGGTGAGCAAAGGGGGAAAAAAAAGCATTTCTTATTACCAACACCTGAATTTTTGGGCTAGTTTCAGGTAGCATGTGATGGAAACCTGGCAAGCCTGTTCTTGATAGCTTAGTTAAGATAATGAGGGTTAAAAAAAATCATGTTTTTGGGGCTAGTTTCAAAAGATCCAAGCTCTGTTTTTTTTTCAGCAAATAATCAGGTTTTGGATCTAATTAATTTAGGCAAACAAAGGCCAAGTGTAAGGGCAGGATTTCTGATGCCAGGATTTAACAACATGGTGAGGGTAAATCTTTGTAACAGGTGATGATAAAAATGCATTTTGCAGATAGTGAAAATTAGAAATGCGTGAGCACCACAGTGCACTTCTTCTGAAAAAAAGAAGAAATGCATGCATGCAGCTTCCTTTTTCAGAGCTTGAATTTTTAGTCTAGGTTCAGATCTATTTTTTGCAATGGAAATATTGTTGAGACCAGGCAACCCTGACACTGTTAGCTAAGATAGTAAGATAATGGCTAGCAAAGTCATTGACAAAGTCAACATGGTCTTGCTATTGATAAGAATAGGTATTAGGAGTGATTGTATTTGTACACAAAGGTTCGAGAATGAGTTTAGCACTCGGGTTCCTACAGCTATGGCTTTGTGTTATTGTTTTTTGACCAAATAGATTGTTTACAAGATGAGACCCCTCCCTAACAAGAGTACCTGTTTATTGAATGTATCTCTCAGTTGGGTTATAGCAATCTCATCTTCCAGACTGAAGGATTTTAATGAGTGTCTAGGAGGTCTGGAGGTGGGGTGGTTCACATTATCTTCAGTTCTTCTACTAGACTTCAGGGTTTTTTTGATCTGTCTCTTCGGCTGGACCTCCACGACTGCAGCATCATGGAGGTTATGCGGATGTCAGTGCTGCAAATCACGCTCTAATGACAAAGCCATATGCTCCAAGCCTGAATCCAGTCATTGTCTTGTAACCATCCGTTCCCCTTCTCCCATCTCAGCCATCCTGTGTTGTGTAGTGTGGTGTGGTGTGGTGTAGTGTAGTGTAGTGTAGATGTGCTGCATGCTTGATCAACTTCACTCACAGCTGTTTGGCTTTGCTATCCTCACCCTAAAAATATACAGAACTAGGATAAGATTCACGGAATTCAAGGAATCTTTTAGAAGCTGTATTTTTTTTTAAGACTAGCCTTAAATGCACAATTGTTGTTTATTTTAAAAGTAGGTGTAGTCAAGGTTTTATCCACACTTTCAGACATAATTTAAATTAATAAATAAATAAATAGTGATAATAATACATTTATGAAAAAAACCTTGCAGCATAATTGGTCTGCACATTTACAGTTGCTATTATTTCTAATATATATATATTTTTTATTTTTTTAAATTATTTTTACACTTCAAGTGTAAAAATACTTCACTTACAAGTTTATTGCCACCATGATTTTTTGTTCAGATAAAAATTTGTTTGGTAAATATTATACTTTAAATACAATATTATTTCATTAATATTATTTAAAATATTTAGAAATATAATATAATACAATATAACATTTACAGGAAAAAATACCTTTTTTGTTTTCTGTAATTAAAAGAATTTTCACTCAAATTTAATGATGGTTTAAACTGTTTTTGTTTTGTTTTTAAAACTTTGTTTATAGTTACAATCAAAGTAAAGAACAAAGAGAGGAAAAATGTTTAGTTTTTTTGTTGTGTCTGGGGTGTGTATGTGTGTGTGTGTGTGTGTGTGTGTGTGTGTGTATGTGCTCACGTTTTTTTGCGCAGCATCTGTTCGCGTGATAAATCAGTGATTCTGCGGGCCACGGGGCCTCCTGGAGTGGCCATGCTACACTGATCAGCTTCCTCGCGTGTGACCAGGAGCATTGTTCTGCCAAACACACACTCATACTCCGCTTTGCCGACAGAACGTTTCGGGTTTGAGCCTCAAAAAGAGATCCCGACTGTGTTATTTTGTTATCCTGCATGATGTGTTTGTTAAAATCGATGCGACTCATTAATACTGTATGAATATTTCTACTTCTTTAGATGGGAATCATTTGATAGAATGTGAAAGTGCATGGTGGTGACCGTAATCATAATAACGTTGTTAACTTTATTATTGTGAGATGTTTTTATTTGTAATGTTTTACACCATTGAGGTCCTTGCTATGTGAACTTCATTATTTGGACGAGATGTGACTTTGTGTAAACCAAGGCCTCATAAGAAACTCTAGTTTATGAAGCAATGTTACTGACATCAAAATAAACCTCACTGTCATAACCTTTCATTGTAATAAAGCCTTGTTGGACAATTCGATTCATAGAGTTGCTAAGTAAAATATTGGACATAGCAATTTCTTTGAATTAGCTACAAAGCCTTGCTGCAGAAATATGCTTTTCCATGAGCATGTTTTATATTGCATAACCTCAGAAATAACTTTAGAACATGCTTGATAGATACTTGATGTATCTTTAACTCACATTATATTGTAGTACAATGTTCCTTATTGTTGTATACAGAACTTAGATCATTATATGTTAACAGTTAATGTATTTTGCATTTTTGTCATTTGTGCACTTTTGTATTATTGTCAATTTTTGTACTGAAGTAAAACTTGGTAACTAATCAGTAAATAATTCGAATATTAGCTAGTATATAATAAGAAGAAATGTGCTTAGTAGATAATATTATAGTTGAAGGTATGTGTTAATTGTAAGTATTTGCTGGTATATTTGATTTAATATTCAACTATATAGTAACTTATGTGAAATCTCTCTATAGAAGTACCAATTATCCAGAATAATAATATTTATATAGTAATAATAATATTTAAAGAGTAATTACTTATTATGCCCAAGCAAACGTTGTAAATTTAAGTACATACTTAACAGGAAAAAATCATACACAGAAGTACATAATGCTAAGAACTAACATCATAATGGTACTAACAGCATGTATATACCTGATTTAAGAAAAACCCTTTCTTTACTCTATTAATAACTTTAGAGGTAGGTTCTCTGTAACGTGGTAATCAGGCTGTAATTTTAGCTTTTGCATTTAAGC
>JAOVVH010000034.1:831319-844839 GCA_028566435.1 Scorpiodoras heckelii | reverse complement strand
CTGTCAAGATGGGGTGCTGAGTGTACATTAATGAGAAATAAAATAAACTTTTTTGATTTTAGCAAATGGCTGCAATGGAACAAAGAGTGAAAAATTTAAAGGGGTCTGAATATTTTCCAAACCCACTGTAAGCTCTCTCAGCCAACAATGCAAATCAGAGCAAAATCCAAGCCAAGGGAAAGTACTGCCTGTAGAGCTCAGAGACAGGATTATGTAGAGGCACAGATCTGGAGAAGGCTACAAAAAATTTCTGCTGCATTGAAAGTTCCCATTAGAACAGTAGGCTCCATAATTCTTAAATTGAAGAAGTTTGGAACCACCAGGACTCTGTCTAGAGCTGGCCTCCCCACCAAACTAAATAACTGGGGGAGAAGGACCTTGGTAAGAGAGGTGCCCACGAACCCAATGGTCACTCTGGCTGAGCTCCAAAGATCCTGTGTGCAGATGGGAGAATCTTCCAGAAAGTCAACCATCACTACAGCACTCCACCAATCTGGGCCTAATGGCAGATTGGCCAGACAGAAGCCTCTCCTCAGACAAAGACACAGGAAAGCTTTGCGTTTGCAAAAAAAAAAATTTTTTTAAAAGCACCTAAAGGACTCTCAAACTGTGAGAAACAAGATTCTCTGGTTTGATGAAACCAAGATTGAAAATTTTGGCCTCAATTCTAACAGTGTTATCTGGAGGAAACCAGGTATAGGGTCTGAAGACTTTCAGGTTGCGTTGTAGATTTCCA
This sequence comes from Scorpiodoras heckelii, assembly GCA_028566435.1. Lineage (NCBI taxonomy): Eukaryota > Metazoa > Chordata > Actinopteri > Siluriformes > Doradidae > Scorpiodoras > Scorpiodoras heckelii. The sequence goes on along the minus strand of JAOVVH010000034.1, from coordinate 844,103 downwards.
GAAGAATAAAACTACCAGTTGTTGCCTACAATATAGTACTGGTTTTGAAATATTAGAAAGTAGGTAAGTTAAGTAAGTAACTAGTTGATTAATTTATTAGTTGATTGATTAAGCAATCAACAGAGATGGGGACTTGAGTTTGTGACTCAGACTCAATTCACACTTAAGTTGCACACACAGAGACTTCAGACTTGACTTGGACTCGTGCTTAAAAGAATTCAGACTCGACTCGGACTCATTATGAACAATCATTATGTTTTCTTTTTTTGTCGTATTAACATTGGGGAGACTTTGAAGCATCTGATGAGCTTCCTTCCGTTTTTGTAATAGTAACCATGGTAGCCATATTACGCGGGTGCGCGCCTCACGCACTAATCTCAGATGATGATAACACTATGGCGACCGGCACACCTGCACCTGTACCCTATGTAATTACGTTTGCCTATAAGAATTTCAGACAAGACGGCATGCCCAAGAGAAGTGCAGACTGCAAAGTCTGCAGTATCAACATCAAGGAAGCTGGATCAACCACATCAAATTTTATCAGGCACCTGAATACTCACCCGGAGAGGTCAGCCATAATTAGCGCATATGGATGGTTATCAAACATTTTTAGCTCAGCATCAGCTATCTAACAGATAGCAGCAGACGATAGAAGGCTCATTACAACCAGAAGAGACATGAGACTTTAATTTTTTAGAGACTTGAGACTTGACTTGGACTGATGACCAGAGACTTGAGACTTGACTTGGACTTGCTAAAAAAGACTTGTGAACATCTCTGTCAATTAATCAGACCATTCTTAAATTGGCTTTAGATCTAATACATTGTTTAAAAATAAAGCTTATCTACAAATGAGTACAGAAAATAAAAATCAATATGAAAAAGTGAATGAATACATACTAAATGTTTTATAGAAAAATTTAAATATAAAACAAGCAACATTAATAATTAATACAATAATTAAATGTAAGAGTATTCTTTAGTATTTTAGCAACTCACGCAGTTGAGCGGCTTCGTCCGTGACAACTTTCATCTTCTCAATAACCTCATCTGCCATTTGGGAGACGCTATTTCCAGGCACTACACTCACCAAACAGTGAACTTTGTCATTTGGACTGGGTTCTTGTATAAAGTCTGGGTCTTTATCATTCAATGGAGAACGAGGATTAAACTGAGGACAAAGAAACGAAAAAGGAAAGGATATACTGAATTGAAAATCTAAATAGTATTGATACATCAATATACTGCATCACTTTTTGATGTACTGTAGATAATGTACATTTTTAGGTGTTATGTGTTATGTGTGTTTTAAAACATGTTCACTGTTTACTACCTTATAGCCTTCTTTCACATGGCCATGCAGCGCATTCATGATATCACTAGGAGGAATCCCATTTTCATCAGAAGCTTCCAGACCCATAACATCATTGAGGACAAATGGCAAAGTCACAGAATTTGCATCTTTTATTTTGTAAGTTTTGTACTGTGAAAAGAACACTAAATGAAATCTGAGATCTAATTAAGCATAAATACATTACAATATTTTCATAAAATGTAGGATTAAAACTGAACTGGTGTTTGTGCACAGTCACCGGTGTTTGAAAGGGATGTCTGAAAAATCAGGGACTGATACAAATGTCCTGAGCAAAGTACGTATGTAAATTCAAATATGTTGAGCAAAAATCACAAAATCAAGACACAGTGGATAAGAAAACGTACAAAGTGAAAGGGTGAAAATGTAGAGAATATGTTGTAAATAACAAATTCAAAATGAATCTTCTGACTTTTCAGACATAGTATGGCAGAATAGCTAAATAGTACTGACATACAGTATGATGGTGTGATGGCATTTGGGACTTGGCCCAAGTATTTGAGACTTGAAAGATTTATTTGTTATTGTGTTCTCCTGATTATTACAAGAATGTAATGAGGAAGAAAACATCCTGTGCATGTAACTGTAATAGTACTTACTGTTTCTGTGTAGCTCTTTCCTGCAGTTGACTCTTCCCCTGCCTTAAATACGATTCTCTCTTTGAATGCGCTGATCACTGAGTTTATAAAGCAGGATTTCCCAGCTCCCACTGGTCCGTGAAGCAGTATTCTGAAATGGCTGATTTCTGGATGGTTAAGCCGAAATTGACGTAACTCAGATTTCAAGAGTTCTTTCGACCTGGATACGACAAATAAGTTGACAGTTTGAACTTAAATGCAGCCAAAATATAACTTTCTGGGAGCCTCATTTAATTATTCCTGGGAAATTTTATTTAAGAAAAGATAAAATGATGTACACAAATGGTCAAATGTTTGTATATCATGCAAATATTTTTTTTCTATTTTCTACCATTTTATAGTAATGATAAAGACATTAAAACAAATCAAACTAATATATATGGTCTCATTCATTTACCAGGAAAAGTGCTAAAAAATGAAACTCTTTTATATTTATTATAATATTTTATAATATTGTCTGCATCTTGTCAACTAGTTCAATCCTAGCCTCGGGTTACTCCACTCTACATTTTCCATCAACCTCCTGAAAATAGAGACCAACCCACTGGGCCATTAACCTCACAAACTTTGGAAATATGCTGATGGAAAGCAACCTACAATCTAAGGCTAACCCCACCGTGCTACAATCTAATGCTAACACCACCATGCTACACCATGCTACAATCTAATGCTAACACCACCACGCTCAGGTAAAGAGCAGTGTTGGATTTTTGCCAAACATTTTGCAACAGCGCAAAATGTTCAGTTTTGGTTTCATCAGACCAGAAATCATGACATCAGTGACTTTAAGTGGACAGACCCCTGGAGGCAGAGTTGTGCCATATTCTTTACATCTTTTAATAGTGGATTTTACACTAGAACTGCTGAGTCGGTTTCACCCACTTATACCTAGAAGTGCCAAGCATGAGACATTTGACCGCTGTGACTTGTGGCATACTGGATTTACCTACTAATAGTGTGGCTATGCAGTCCACCAAGTCTTCAGACAAGGATGCATTCACTGACAAATAATGATCGTAAGGATGACACTTCTTGGACAGAACAAATAGTTTGGTTATGAGATCAGATCGATTTCTGGCCACTGTGTTATTAATTTCCATGCTGACAATAAATTTCCGTGCAATATTCGGTGTCCAGCATAATGTCATAATCATTCAGAACAATGTTTTCAAGAATAAATCTGAAGGAATAAATTCCAGAACATATTGTAATCAGTTTAGACTAAGAAAACCACTGGCAATTTTTTCATATTTTTAATGGAAGCCTTTAGTCTTCTGTCTTAGAGAATTAATTTATTATAAGGGATGTTGAACACATTGTAAAATAGACAGCAGTTGGTCTGTAAATGCACAGTCTGACCATCAACAGTTGGCCGACAATGACCACATCAGTGTCCATAGTCATTTATTGCTTATTCAGTATAATGATGTATCAGAGTGACAAGACAGAGAGCAACAATGTCATACCTGTTAGGAGCCGGCCGATCCCCTCTGCGGCCACCAGAAGGAATCAGGGTGTGGCTCACCTGGTGGCCTCCAGGGGCCGCCAGATGTTGGTCTAATTGCCCTGTGCCCATCAGAGGGAGCCACCTTAAGCAAACTATCTTTTGTTCGAGCACACAGTTTAAGCGGTGCCTCAGTTTGCCCTTTTCCCTCCTCTAAAGCTGTTCTGATGCTTACCTAGTTGTCCCCTTTATAGCTCACTGAGTAAGGCTGCTGTTGAGCAACAGCTAATCTCATGGGATTGAACCCCGCTCTCGATATGCAGAAAGGCACTTCAAAACATCTTCTTTTGGAATTATAATTAGTGAGTTAACTTGTCGGTTCCCACTCGGTCGGTATTTATACTTGTCTGTATTTATATTTGTATGTACAGTATATATACACCTATATGCATATATTTTGTTCCTTTTTCTGATGCTTGGGCTGGCCCAAGCCTTTACCGGACCAAAGCACCGAAATTTAGTTCCCCCCTAATCAGAACAAAACTGGTTGAAAAATACAGCTTGTGTAAAATGAAATCTGTATAGGCTAAGTTAAGAGGCAAATCCACAGCCAACTACATGGGCTTTTAGTTTTATCACAGACCTTGCACCGGTTACTTGCAATGGCCTCGCACAAGTAATCACCCAAAACATGCTGCACCTGGCTGCACCTCTGAATTAAAGAGCACTACTCTGATTTTTATTTAAAAATGAGAATAAAAGAATGAAAGAAAATAGTTCAGGAAAGAAAATGTTGAATAGAGAAGGAACTCAGCACTGAAGAGGGGAGATTAAGGGGAAAATTAAAACAGAAATTCTTAAGGGAAAGAAAGAAGGAGAGCTCAGAATCATTTCTCACAAACATAATTGATTAGAAAAGAATAAGAGAGCACTAAATTAATGAGAAGGACAGAAACCTTATTTTATAATAATAATAATAATAATAATAATAATAATAATAATAATAATAATAATAATAATAGAGCTCAGCTTAACCGTTACAATACTCTGTAGGATTCTGTGCTTTCACTTTCACTTTTGGCCCTTCCCTTTCTCTCTCTCTCTCTCTCTCTCTCTCTCTCTCTCTCTCTCTCTCTCTCTCTCTCTCTCTCTCTCTCTCTCTCTCTCTCGCTCTCTCTCTCTCTCAGTCAAGAACCGATTGTTGCAGCAAGGAAAGGCCAATTCTTTGAATCAGCAGTGACAATATGGAGTAGATGGAGGCATGGTGGACCCGCACCAGCAACACAGAGCAGACAGTGGCAGTGAGGACCCACACCAACAGCACAGAGCAGACAGCAGCAGGGAAGACAGGTGCTCCTGAACCTGCCGCGTGGGAAACCTGGTGACCTGATGGCACTGACAGTGGTCCTACAGTGGCACATGGGGCAGGTTCCAGGGGCCAGGATGGTGAAGCGGCACCTTTCAAGTCGATGGCAGTTATTCAGAAAATGAGTAAGCATGAAAGCGGCAGAGTTCAGCATGATGGCCCAGCAGGTATATCCGGCATTCCCAGACATGGCACAGGAGGAGCTAGCACTAGATTATTTCCTGAGCTCATTGACCTGAGGAGCTGAGGCGACATGTACAGCTTTCAGCTTTGGCCAAACTACAAGTGGGCGTCAATGAGGCTGAGTGTGCGGAGCTCATTCTGGCAGAGCATGCATCGCCTGGGGTGGCCCTGTGTTTCACAGGAGACAGTCTGGAGACAGAGACAGCAGCTGGCATGCCTCCAGAGAATCCAGCAGGGGAGCGGTTCCCCCCAGAGAAATATTAGGACTGTGTTTGACTTGTCATCAGAACAGTTGACCCTTAAGGGGTGGGGCTATGTGATGACCGCCACCAGATTGTAGGGAGTGGGAGGGGACTTCCGGGTTTGAGAGAGTGTTGTCACAGGAGTTCCTGACTTGCTGCGTGGGTTGAGTACTGTGAATTCTGTGTGTGTTTGCGTCCCTCCCCTTTCATATCTGTGTTGTTACTCCTGGTTCTTGTTGTGTTCAATAAAGTTGTTGCATTGAACTGGTTGAGTCATCTTCCTGCTGGCTTCCCAGCAGTGTCTTACACTACTGATGTCACGATGTGATTTAAGTTTAAATCTATCCCTTAAAGAGCTAGCCAGAGGTATTGTCTGTTTAATGGAAATTGATCAGATTAACAAATTTGATTACTGTAGTTAAATTCTGGTCAACTCCCTCTAATATTTTACATTATAGCATATAGTGTTTACCTTATGCATAAAATGTACAGTATGTGGGTTTCACATGTCCATTTTTGTTTCCTCCAGGTTCTCAAGTTTCCACTCAGTAGGTGGATTGGCTACACTAACTTGCCAGTAGCGTGCATAGTGTTCTGTGGTGACCAAGGATACTGACCAGGGTGCTTTCCTGCCTTGTGGCCATTGTTCCTGGGACTTAACATGACCCTTGCTAGGATAAAATGCTTAAGATGAATGGATAAATAAATGAATGAATATGCTTGTCCATAATTCATAAAGTTTATTTATCATACTTCCACATACTCTCAATATGCTTTACATGGAAGAGGTCTCCAAGGATCATTTCACCAGGGTCAAACACATTAGCCAGTTCAGCATGTACACAAAATAACTTGAATATTACATATATTTTGTTTTTACAGGTATTAAGGTTTAATTCTCTAATGTTCATCTTTAGCAGAATTAATCAAATATGATAAAGGATTGTCATAAAACTAAAAGTCCCAAGATGGAGAGTTAATAGAAATATTGCTCTGTAATTATATAACATATACATTAAATTATGTTCTTTTGGCCACTATTGTCTTGACTGCAAGCTCTCTTCAATAGGCCAATGCATATGCATAACATAAAAAAAACCTATATAATTTTGCATCTAAGCACACGCACATACCCACTCACACAAGCACCCAACCCTCCCAGCCACATATAAACGCAGAACGGACTGTATTCAAAGTTGAGTGTGGATTTCATATGCAAATTTCTTATTCAGACCACAAATGTAACTGCAGAAATTACACAAGTCACACACATGGAACAGAGTTTGCCTAAAACATATTTTGTGTTTTTTTTCTACATGGAAAAAACATCAGAGGAGATGGATTTTAATCAGAAACGTTGTAGTGAATTTTTTCTACCATAAAATTAAAACTTAAAGTGAGCTATAAGTTTAGAAGATGAGTGCTCAGTCAGCTTATCCTGCATGTTTTCGTTAAAGGATTGCACACTGAATTAAGACAAATCAAACAAATTCAATCAACAGATCTAAACAGCAAATTAAAAACACAACAAAATCATCTACATCAGACTCCATGCCCTTGATTTAGTATCTCATTATATTGTGAATGTAATTCACAGTCGAAACGACATAAAAAGTTAAACGCAAAATAATAAGATGTGCTGAGTCATGTGCTATTCTATAGGCTGCTGAATAGTGAGTGCGGAGTGTGTATTATGTTTTAGGTTTAAAGATGATGCTATTGAAAAACCAGTCTTGGATGCATCTACTCGAAAGAAATCTGGAAACCTCAGAGGCATGAACTCCACACAGGTGATTTCAATCATCTGAATGGTGTACACTGAGAAAACCAACTTAACCCAACTCTGAATACGAGTAACTTTTCCTGCATGAGCTTTGGACTCTAAATACGGGCCATAATGCTTGTTCACATTAATTGGGACTGAAGGGATGCTTGCTGCATTCCAAATCCTAATCTGTAATCTATACGTCACATTTATACTACATCACCCAGCATCTACAAATGATAAATTTTAAATTACACCAATCAATTTGCTCAAATTGGGATTTGTTGATGCAGAAACTACACAAACACATTCACACACAGAAACAACTACAGCGACAACATAAGGATCACAATATCTTAGCTTTTTTTCACTTTAAATAATGGATTCAAAGGGGAACCCATTACATGGCTTGTCCTACCTTTTGCTGTTTGTTTGTTTTTAGCTGGCTAGCAATGTTCCATGACCTTTAGTGTATCACTTAAAATATCAATCAGATTTTTTTTTTTTTCCAAATTTTGATTCGTGTTCCCCTTTGAAATAGGAATTATCGGCAAACCTCATAGCCGGCTTCACATTCAAGCACAAAAATGATGATTCCAATTATTATTGAAAAATTAATACACAAATGTTGAACGCCAGTGAAGGAAAGCCCATAGTACATAATACAGAAACACTCACACACACACACACACACACACACACACACACACACACACAAGCTCTGACACATTGCTAGCATTTCTTGACCTTAATAATGTTTATATAGTTTGTCAGCATTTAATTGTGCTTATCTCTGGAAGCAGCATGAGAGCAGTCTGTACATCCTGGCTTGAAAACCTTCACCAAACGTAGACGTTTTTGGGATTTAACATTTTAAACCAAAGATCTCTGCCCTCCAGAAGGTCTATAACTCGCCTTGATAGTTCATCATAATTTCCCTTGGAATCGCTTGATCATTAAAGTGTGGCTTTAAACAGATCTGGCACTCAGATGAAGATGCTGTACTTCTCTTTCTGTGATTCATTTTGTGCTTTTTTTTTTCAATCCAGCATGGCATCTAACTGGTCAGCAAGGTCATCAAACATGCTTCCGATGTCATCGAGAATGTTGACTGTGCTTTTATTCTCCATTGCAGAACTGGAAAACAAAAAAAAAAAAGAAAACATGAATGTGAGATTTCTAAGATAAATGGGATGCTAATTTGCAGCTATATTCTAATGCTAATCCATTTATTATTTTATCTAATATTTATGTATGTTAATATTTTTAAAATATTGATTCATTTTTGTTAGTATCAACAAATATTTAATGATGAATAAAAAATACTTGTCTTCAGTCATGATCCTTTCCTCTACGACCTCCAGCGCTGCAGCTAAGGAGGCACTGGTCTCGTCCAGCCTTAGCTGGTTTTTTTCTGCTTCTCCATGAATTCTGGCTTCATCTGAAACTCTGGCATTTGCAGTCACACTGCCATCTTCTGTTGTGCTTTCGATCTCTCCCTCAACTGGCATCTGTCTGGCCACACCCACTTTCCTGTGCCTCATCAGCACCTGCCCTGACCCCTCTGTCCCCATCTCTTGCCCTCTAACCACTGCTACATCCTTCCTCTGTCTCTTCTGCTTGTCATCCTCGTTGTGTTTGTCCACCTCTTGTGGCTCTGCTTCAAAAGGGCTGGGAATGTCCACTGACAGCCCTGCCATGGAAGATCTTGGGGGCTTGACTGGGGCAGATCCAAACCCAGGGGTAGAAGGAGTTTGTGGGGTTTGTGGGCTCTGAGCAGGAGAAGTCAAAGGTCGTGGGGACAAAGTGTGAGATTCTGCTGGTTTTGGGGTTGAAGGACTCAGTATGGGATGCTCCACTTGCTCAGAGAAAACAGTAGGCGAGTGTGGGTGTGTGTTTAGGTCACTGGGTGGGGTAAGTGTGTGTGTTGGCAAGGGCTTCATTTTGATTGGTTTAGGAAGTGTAGGAGGAGGGCTTGGCTTCGGAGACACGGGCGGTGGAACTTTTTTAACCTCCACTAAAAAGACAAAAATATCAGAGACAAAGTTAGGTGTATATACACACAAAAGCACATATAAAGCACATAATATAATTCAAATGAATAAAGTTATGTGCCATACTTGTTTTATGTGTTTTATGTAAATTTCATGAAATTAAGCAGTTAAACACTCTGTAGTGGAGTTTGGGAAGGCCCTCGGAGGCTGACTGTAGGTGCTCAGCTTCGTGTTTACTCAGAAATAATGATTAAAAGCATGTTTTAAGTTAAAAATACTCTACTCAATTCGAATATAATACAGATTAATTACCATTTGAGAATCTGGTGTTTTAGCTCGTATTTAAGAGTTTATGAGCTTATTTCTGCCGAGTGCTGAGTAAGGATAACACAATGCTCTATTTTCCCGCTATTTTTCTGGTCATAATTTCTGAATATTTGTTAAATTAGGAATATTTGTGTTTATTTACTCAGCATGCTATGATCTGCAGTCACCATATCACACTGCAGATTGTAATAAGATTCATATTGTTTCACATTTTTATAAATGTATTCACGTTCATTTTTTTAGTTGAATTTAGTGAAGATTGTTGGATGTGCACATGTTTAGCCATTTTGGTTCATGGACACTGCGCAGAGACATTGAAAATGCATTGTTTTGACAGTTGTGTTTTATTTTGTTGGAATCTATGTGTGTAAAGCTGTATATTATACATAGTCATAATTTTGCTGTGATATATGTGCTGTTGCTCTGAGCAGCAGTCTAGGTTTTTCATGCATGTTATGATCTGCAGTCACCACGCCACACTGAAGACTTTAATAAGATTCATACTGTTTTCCAGTCTCCCAATAAAAGATTGAGGATTGGGCAAGAGTGTGTGTGTGTGTGTGTGTGTGTGTGTGTGTGTGTGGGTGCAAGTCCTTGATCCACAGGAGAGGTATTTAACACGGAAGCCGTGACCACATACGCGCCGTAACACTTAAAGATAGTTATGTCCAACAAAATATTTTAAAGAAAAAGTGTGAACAAATTCTCTATGATGTAATTTTGGCACCTTCAGGAATTATTATCCATGTTAATTTAGCAGTACCTGTGCTGTGGTGGTTCTCCAGTCCTGGAAGTGTGACTCTCCTGGTTGGAGTGGGAGGCTCAGGCTTCCTGAGGCCCAGAGCTGGTTTGGGGGAAACTGGAGGCTTTAGTGCTTGCCTGAAATCGCTTTCCTCATATACATTTTCCACCTCTGATACGGGTCTTCCACGAATAGCAGCATCTGGCACATTTGCAGCTACAGCATCCCTCTGAGAGGGTGCTATTACTTTTGGCCGTCGCCTCACAGTGCTTGTCTCGGTGAGCTGGAACCTATCGCCACCCTGGTCATGAGGTGTACGGGGCCTCCTCAAGGTCGCCGTGGCATCCACACGTGACCATTCTTCTTGAGTAAGCATGGAACGGGGTCGGGGCTCTGGGACTCGCCTCACAGGGAGTGTTTCCACTGGTTCATCAGGAATTCGTGGAGATTTGGTAACTTCCCCTGGTTGGGTGCCATCTTGCTGTGGAACGGAGTTCTCATAGTCAGTTATGGGGCCACTGATGGTGCGACGGCGAGTCTGGATTTCTTCATCTGAACTCAGAGGGTCACGGTTTCGTCTGAGGATGTCTGGGCTTGCCTTGAGAACAGCAAATATAGGATTTCACAACCTTAAGTATGGAGCTATATGAGGTCTGCCAGAAATTAATGAGAATGAAATTCCCATGCTCCATAGGGCTTATGTTTGGAGATGCGGACTCAAGGTCAGTAAGAGCTGGATCTCAGATAAAGGGTAGGAGCCGTTTCAGTTGCATTCTAGCCTTCACAGTGATTAAAACGCATTCCCATTCATAAGCCCTACGCAGTGTTTGAATTTCATTCTCATTACTTTCCGAACAAACTTTGAACTAATGTCAAGTCACAACTTAAATTATTCGTTATCAGTATTAACCACATGTTAACAAAAAGATGAGGAAATGTGACAGGAACTTAAATATATGTTTAAAACAAACTGTGTGCTTCCTGTTAGTATCTGTTTATCTGTTCATTCCAAATAATATATTCATATTGGGCTACATCGAATGAAGATGAGGTTTGATTTTATAAAAACAGTGCTACCTGTAAGTAGTTCCTGCTAGCATCTTTGGCTCTGCTCCCTAATGTGGACATTTCTAGCATGGCAGCAATGTCTCGAACGCTTCCTCCTAAAACCCCTGATTCAGATGCAGGGCCACAGTCACTACGGCGCCGTTCTCTGTAGGTCACGCTTAGAAACGAGTCACCAGGCTCGCCTTGGTTAACCCCACCCTCATTTGGCAGGTTTCCTGTGGAGATAGAGGAGCAAGAGCGCTTTGGCGGTGTTGGGGGACGTGTCTTTCTGCGAGGTCGTGTTGTGGCGAAGGACTGGCTACGGTTTACTCCGCCAACATCCAGGGAGGACACGTTACGGTTGACTCCACCCACTGTGGCATACTTCACAGATGAATCCGGGAAGGGTGGGTCTTTCCGTCTGGGTAAAGGAGGTGTGCCGTCTTCATCTTCCTCAGCTGTGCTTTCTTGGGGAAGGAAGAGCAACGGGACTGGCCGGGCTTGAGAATTCGAGCGAGGGGAGGAGCTTTTGACTTTAGTGGGTGTTTGTGGTGGTGTGTGAGCTGGACTGTTGCATGACGCAAGCTTTTTTAGAGGGGGTGGAGCATTTGCACGCTGCATACCACGCCCCTGGGTGGTGTGCCGTGGAGAGCCCCGGCCTTCCATTCCTCGGCGTGTCCTTGGTGGAGGGGTGGATTCTGAAGCAGCTTGTTGTTTTGGAATTGTGCTTTCATCTGACTGCCTTTCCTTAATGTGCATGTCTTCCTCTTTCAGAGGATCTGCCAGACGGTTAACAGCTAACATTAACTTCTTCTGATGTCCTGCAGTGCAAAGGAAATAACGAAAAATATGAGAAAATAATGAAGAATATGAGAAAGTGCAAAGTGTTTCCTGACAATCTCCTCAGTCTAGAAGAGTTTTCTCTATCAGAAAAGTGCTGAGCACTGGAGACTCCTTCCACATATGAAGGTCTCCTCACAAAAAGCTTCACCATATCACTGATTATAGATATTTTTGCAGACATACTGTCAACCAGATCTGCCCAAACATGGTTACTGACAACAAACAACAGCTAGAGATTTGGTTGAATAAAACAAAAGTACTAAATAATGCTGATAGCAGTCTCAGAATTAGACTTTTTAGTACCCAGCTTGGTAATGCCGATCTCCTGCAAGTCCTCCAGGCTGATATCACTGACAAAGTCCATGTTGTCGTAGCCATTCTGGACAAGAGTCTGATAGTACTGACTGAGTCCAATCAGGGACAACCACTCAGCTAGGCTGGTCTACAAGAACATGAAGATAAGGAGACCATGAAGACCACCAGTCTCCTTGGTCATAGGAAAAGATGAAATATAATACATTTAAGAACATTTTGCTAAAGGTCTTACTGGTTTCTCTTTAGGTATCCAGTCAGGAATGTTCAGTTTAGTGATCTCAGACAGCATCTTTTTCCTGTGCCCAGGTTTTGTCACTCCAATTGCTGTGAGATCCTGGAATTCAAACATAACGAGATCAAATTTCTGTATGATTAATCCTATTTTTATCATTAACACAATACTACACAGTATCTCACAAAAGTGAATACACCCCTCACATTTTTGTAAGTATTTTATTATATCTTTTCATGGGACAACACTGAAGATATGACACTTTGATACA
>JAOVVH010000034.1:804571-815974 GCA_028566435.1 Scorpiodoras heckelii | reverse complement strand
AGTGTCTTGGAGAATCTGCCACAGCTCTTCTGGAGACTTTGACTGTCACACTTACTTCTTCTTTTTTTTTTTGCATGAGAAGCCCATACGGGGAAGCTAGCACACATCTATTTTAGTTATGATGTTGCATTCGCACTTTGTTTCTTCCGACTCTAGGAAAACGATGATGCGTACAATGTTTAATAAGAAACTGTGCATGTAAAATTGCATGGCATCCCTAATAAATATAGCTAACTCCATCTAGCTATACAGGTGGCTCCCTGACAGATTTTATTTCTTGTAAATGGACACAAAACGTTCTTCATTTACCATGACAGAAACAAAGCACACGGCAGGCGAAGGATTGCTAATGCAAGGGAAGGGGGCGGAGCTTCCAGTGAGCCGATTAATATCAGAGAGCTCAGATCACCTATGTAACTGTCAGTCGTGGCAGATTCACACATGGTTGGTTCATGTGACGTTGTTATTGAACGGAAGACGTATTTTCACTAATATCTCATAGTGGAATATGCCGATGTTAAAATAGAGATTTCCTACACAAAATGTGTAAAGGTTTGCAGGTCTGGTCAAGCATTCCGGCCTTGTGATGTTGAGAATATGATAAAGCATCTGAAGTATTTTACCCATGAATCAGTAAACCTTTTATTTTAATTCTGCGGGGTCCAAGCACTGCGACAAAGTGGACCACAACCAATATACCGTAACAAATACAACGGAAAATGGAGTAATAATATTAATTATGAACGATCAGGGGCACTAACTGTGGTTGTGATTCAGTTACATCCGGAAATTCTGCTTTCGTTCACTTGACTTTTCACGTGGACTTCAGAGAAAAGAGAGTGAAAAGAGAAAGAGGGAAATCAGAGTGATGATCAAATTAAGAGCAGTGAATGAAATGACCCCAGGCTCGTAAGCATCCAGAGCTGAATTTCAATCAGTCTAAGAATATGAGACGTTAGAGTAGAGCAGCTCCACAGGGACGGATGTTAACCTCTCAGGGTACCAACGCAAACAAAGAAACAATGTCTTGGAAATGAACCTGTGGCTAAATAAATTCAGAAATGAGAATCGGTTATAACGCTTCGCAGACATCATAACAGAAATACAATCACCATTTCTGCATTAATGTTCGGAAGGAATATATTAACTTCAAGAGCAAGTGAGAAGAGGAACGAAATAGTTTCGCTTAAGTTCCACGTCGTTAAACGCAAAAACAGTTGATAAACAAAACGCTGCAATTGTTGACTGTAGTGAGTAAACCACTTCAAGATGTGCTGTTAGTGTAAATAATCAGTTTCAGGGTGACAGGAACACTGCATCATCACACCACCCTGTAGCTGATTATTTTCCTATAACAGCATGTCCCGAAGTGTTTTATTCCTTATTTTTAACAGAAACAAAAATTACAACTTGCTTCTTACTGTTAATTTGGTATCTAGCTATATCACCAAATGTTACATTATGTTACGCTGTGTTACATGTGAGAAAGCGGTGTACCTGCCATAACCACCCCAAAGTTGATTAGTTCCCTATAATCGAACGTACCTAAGTGTTTTATTCTTCTTATACCTCAGCAATTTCTCAGTGGTTAGAAAACTACTCTGTCCTGAAGATTTCAGAAAACCCTAAGCTACAGCTTTAACGCTGAGTGCTGTAAAACGCTGACACTGGAGACTCCTTCCATAAATGTTAACTAAACATGCCCTTACAGGAAATTATGTACATTTCTTTCCCTAAGGTGAAGTAGTTAAGTGATTTTCAACAAATTATCACATCTCTCTCGGACACATTTTCTCATTTGTTTACTAACCATGTCTGATCTTTCAGGATGCTCAAGGTGACACTGATTTTTCATGTGTCAGGGATGAGCTTTTCGAGCAGGGCTCTCTCACACACACACACACACACAGAGAGAGAGAGAGAGAGAGAGAGAGAGAGAGAGAGAGAGGGAGAGAGAGAATGCCCTGCTTCCATTTCTAGCAGCTCCTCCTTTCATGGCAGGAAGCAATTTTTGCTACCACCTGGGATGTTACCCGGCACTAGAGGTGGTAATTGTATTTCAATTATAGACATGCATGCATGCATGAGTGTGTGGGTGTGTGTGTGTGTGTGTGTGTGTGTGTGTGTGTGTGTGTGTGTGTGTGTGTGTGTGTGTGTGTGTGTGCTTGCTTCTGGGCTCATTTATGTAATCTGTGTGAACAGTGTGTATTAATAAATATAACTATGTAAAGAAAATAAAAAATAAAAATGAGAATCAATTTTGTAGTGACATAAAATCAAACCTCTCTCTCTCCATCTCTCTCTCCATCTCTCGCTCCATCTCTCTCTCTCGTGCCTCATACACTTCATTACGATGGACATCTGGTGCCTTCTTACCCATAATCCCCTTCCTGCCACAACCATCCCTCTCTAGCTTCATATCATCTGGACCAACACACAGTAATAGTGACATAAAGAAACGACTGCCTGTGTGGTGTTTAAATCATTACTGCCTCTGGTATTTTGGTACTGCAAGATTTAGTTCAACATGTGGGGTGTTTATTCAACCTTGAAGGTGTTTAATTCAGTACTGTTTGAGTGAAGTTGGCACTGTATATGATCATTCAGTGGTGTAGGAGTGAAAGTGGGAAAGTAAAAACAGTGAAAAATAATTCATACTCTAAGTTTGAAATAAACACTTTAAGAATGGTACCGGTAAGAATTCTGCACTGTAGAAACTGAACACTATAACACTGAATTTAACACCGTTAGTGATAATTAAACACTGTAAGAACTAATTCAACACTAAGAAATTCAACAATCCAAAAGACCTAATTCAACTCTACATCTAAAGACAATGTTGTTAAAGGTAATTCAGCACTCTAAGAAACTGAACACTATAAGAACTAATTCAACACTGCAGGAGCAAAATTCAACACTATAAGCATTAGACATAATAAGAGAAAAGCATAATAGATCATTCAAGCATGTATAAATATTCAGCACTATAAAAGCTAATTCAACACTTCAAGAACTAATTCAACACTCTAATGCATTCAACACTGTAAGAGCTAAATTAACAGTAACAAATTCAACACTGTAAGAGTTAAATCAACACTGTAACAAATTAAACACTGTAAGAGCTAAATCAACACTGTAAGAGCTAATTCAACACTGTAACGCATGCAAAACTGTAAGAGTTAAATCAACACTGTAACAAATTCAACACCGTAAGAGTTAATTCATTACGCACTATTTGTAAATTTGACACTAGAAGAACTAAGTCATGTACTAGGAACTAATTCAACACTGTAAGTGTTACAACACTAATTCCTAACTACTAATTTTAAACTGTACGTTGTTATGAGCCGCCCAGGGAGATAGGACCCAGGTGCAGCGCACCAACCCAGTAGAGGGCGGCACATGACAGGCTGGGGTTCACACGAGCTGATTAATGTCCTTTTAATAAAAAACTCAAATAAAAATATATATATATAAATAAAGTGAATGAGGGTGAATGGAGGAATAAGTGAAAGTGAGTCGACAGCGGCTAGACTCAATCCTGCCAACAAAAGACGGGGAATCCCAGAAGAGGAGCGACAGCCACGGGGCACAGGCTCGCGGGCTCGCGAAGGAAGGCTTCAGTTGTTTCTGCATACCTCTCTTAGGGGCAGAGTTTACCCGGCCCCCCAGTAGGCGAGGGATACCGCTGAGGGGTGCCCAGGCAACAGACGTCATTTCCGGGATTCCCCCAGAAACGCCAGCGAATGTTTCGCTGATGTGCATGTGGTGAAATAGAGGTGGAGACTGAGGTGCATGAAAATGAGGCAAAGGGCGGACAAACCAGGAAGTAAACAAAGGAAAGAAACAAGAGAAAAGATAATAAAGATCAGGAAATAAAAAACGAAAACAAACGGTCGACTCCTCTTTTGACCACCAGGGGGAGTCGACCTAGTCAACTGTCCTGCCCCTAGGTGTCCCCAGAGAGCCAGTAATGGCGTCTCTTGGGGACTACTATTCCCATCAGGCCTAGGGGCAATTAGGGGCAATTAGGGGCAATCAGGGTTGACAGTGAGCACCTGGTCTGCCTGCTATATAATACAGGGCTCAACCAGGTCTCAGCGTCACACCCTTAGTTTTTCGTGCACTCTGCACACACGGCCAGGGACAGAAAACGGTAATTTGGTTAGGGCTAAGACTCTTTTCTTTAGGGACTTGGGCTTAGCCCTGGGTGTGAGTTCCTCCTGCCACCAGCCCCATCATTCAGAGAATGGTCCTACTCAGTTCCGTTCACGTGCATGCCACCCCAAATGTAATGGCTGGCGTGCACGCATTGGGTCTGGGGTCTGAAGCAGCTCCCCCGGCCTGTATAGGCACCGACCCTGGGCGGGGTAAGTACCCAGGCGCCGGACGCTGCCTCAGTCGACCATTCTCTCGCCGCCTTTCCCCCTGCTTCATAGGGAAAGGCGGTCCTGGTCCCTGCTGCATTCACGCTGCCTCCCAGCGTGTAACGGGAAGGCACGCGGTCCTCCTCTGTCTGCTCCATGCCTCACTTCCGGCCGGTCAGTCGGGGCAATCGGCGTCACACGCCTGTACCGGAGGTGCGAACAGACAGGGGAGCCCCGATCATTTAAAGAAATCACAAGCACCATCCAGCCCCAGAAGCGAGTGGTCATTTTTTTATTTTTAAGGGCGAATATTATTATTTCACGTTTTGTTTCGGGTTCGTTTTCGTTTTTTTATTTCCTGATCTTTATTATCTTTTCTCTTGTTTCTTTCCTTCGTTTACTTCCTGGTTTGTCCGCCCTTTGCCCCGTTTTCACACACCTCAGTCTCCACCTCTATTTTGCCACATGAACGTCAGCGGAACATTCGCTGGCGTTCCTGGGGGAATCCCAGAAATGACGTCTGTCGCCTGGGCGCCCCTCAGCGGTATCCCTCGCCTACCTGGGGGCCTCGTAAACTCCACCCCCAAGAGAGGTATGTGGAAATGCCTGAAGCCCCCCTTCGCGAGCCGCTGTCGCTCCTCTTCCGGGATTCCCCGTCTTTTGTTGGCAGTCACTGGCTTGATTCATTTAAGTCATTAAGCCCATCCCTCAAGATGCTCTATAGGCTAGGGCAATCGACACGGGCTGCAGAGCAAGACATGGCAGGATTGAATCCAGCCGCTGTTGACTCACTTTCACTTATTCCTCCATTCACCCTCATTCACTTTATTTATATATATTTTTTGTTTGAGTTTTTTATTAAAAGGGGCATTAATCAACTCGTGTGAACCCCGGCCTGTCACGTGCTGCCCTCTACTGGGTTGGTGCGCCGCACCTCGGTCCTATCTCCCTGGGCGGCTCGTAACATACGTCAACACTGTTCAAGGTAATTCAACACTGAGAGCTAATTCAGTACTCTATGGTCCAATTCAACACCGTAAGAGCTACTGTAAATCAACACTGTGAGAAATAATTCAACACTGTAAGTCCAATACTCTAAGAAGCTAATTTAACACTATGATTCTGAATCTAATACTTTAAGTCTGAATTCAAAACTGTTCAAGGCAATTCAACACCATAATGGCTAATTCAGCACAGTGAGAAATTCAACACTGTAATTCAATTCAATTTTATTTATATAATGCTTTTAATAATGGGCATTGTCCCAAAGCAGCTTTACAAAGACAAAAAAATCTGTGTATGACTTTAAATGTATATAAATTTTTATCTGGATTACATAATGCACGTAATCAGATTATGGATCGCATGATGTTGCAATTTTGACAGCATAGTCATAATATATTGATTTTAAATTTACTGGGTGTGACAAGAAACTGCATAAGACCTGAAGAATCTTAAGACTAAGGGCTGAACACTGTAAGAAACCAATACTCTAAGAAGCTAACTGAACACTGAACACATTAGTCTAAATCTAATACTTTAACTCTGAATTCAAAACTGTTCAATCTCATTCAACACTATAAGAGCCAATTAAACACTGTAAGAAATTCAATACTGTAAGAATTAATTCAGCATTATAAGAAATTCAACACTGTCAGAGCTAATTCAACACTGGAAGAACTAATTAAACAGGTAGGAATACAATACTGTGAGAAGCTAATTCAACAATATAATCTGAATCCAATACTTCTAAATTCAAAACTCTTCAAGGAATTTCAACACCATAAGGGCTAATGTAGCACTGTAAGAAATTCAACACTGTAGGAAATTCAACATTTTAAGGATCTCATGCAAAACTACATGCAAATTCAATGTTGTTAAAGTTAATTTAACACTGTCAAAAATTCAACACTGTAAGAAATGCTAAACTCTAACGCTATACTTTACATCTAAATTCAACACCACAGAATCTAATTCAACACTGTAAGAAAGTCAACATTCCAAAGAGCTAATCCAACACCACAACATACTAAGGAACTAATCCAACACTTCCTAATTCAATACTGTTGAAGGTAAATCGGCACTAAGAAATTCCACACAGTAAGAGCTAAATCAACACTGTAATACATTAAACACTATGTGGAGCAAATTTAACTGTACATATAAATTTAATGCTGTTGAATGTAATTCGGCACAAGGAAATTTAACACTGTAAGAACTAATTCTACACTAAGAAATGCAACACTCCAAAGAGCTAATTCAACACTACATTTAAACACAATGTTGTTAAGAGTAATTCATCACTGTAAGAAATCTTACACTGTAAGAACTAATTAAACACTGCAAGCACAAAATTCAACACTATGACCATTAGATATAATCAGAGATGAGCATAATAACTGTATTCAACTGTATGAAATTCAGCATTATAAAAGCTAATTCAACACTGGCTGAATCAACACTGCAACAAATTCAACACTGCATGCATTCAACACTGTAAGAGCTAATTTAACATTGTAAGAAATTCAACACTATAAAAGCTAATTCCACACTGTAAGCATTAATTCAACACTTTAAGCATTACACAGCACTATAAAAGGTAATTCAACACTGTCTAAATCAACTCTGTAACAAATTCAACACTATAAGCATTAATTCAACACTGTAAGAGCTAACGTTGTATAACATTGTATTCACCACTTTCAACACTCAAAAAATGCAACACTATATAAGCTAATTCAATACTGTAAGTGTTAATTCACCACTGTAAGCATTAATTCAACACTATAAGCATTGATTCAACACTGTAATAGCTAATTCAACACTGTAAGCATTAATTTAACACCAACAAATTCAGCAATGTAAGAGCCAATTCAGCACTATTAGCTTTATTTCAACACTGTAAGAAATTCAACACTGTAAGAGCTAATTCAACACTGTAAGCATTAACTCAACACTAAGAAGTTCAACAGTGTAAGAGCTAATTCAGCACTGTGAACAGTAATTCAACACTAAGAAATTCAACATCATAAGCATAAATTCAACACTGTAAGAGCTAATTCAACACTGTAAGTATTAATTCAAAACTGTAAGAGCTAATTCAACACTGTAAGCATTAATTCAACACTGTAAAAGCTCATTCAACACTGTAAGTTTTAATTCAACATTATAAGAGCTAATTCAACATTATAAGAGCTAATTCAACACTATAAGAGCTAATTCAACACTGTAAGAGTTAATTCAACACTGTAAGAGCTAATTCAACACTACACGCATTAATTCAACACTGTAAGAAATTCAACACTGTAAGCATTAATTCAACACTAAGAAATTTACACTGTAAGAGCTAATTCAACACTACCAGCATTAATTAAACACTGTAAGCATTAATTCAATACTGTAAGAGCTAATTCATCACTATAAGCATTAATTCAACGCTGTAAGAAATTCAACACTGTAAAAAACTCAACACTGTAAGCATTAATTCAACACTGTAAGAAATTCACACTGTAAGCATTAATTCAACACTGTAAGAAGTTCAACAATGCAAGAGCTAATTCAACACTATAAGCATTCATTCAACACTGTAAGCATTAATTCAACACTAAGAGCTCATTCTACACTGGAAGAGCTAATTCAACACTAAGAATTCAACACTGTACGAGCTAATTCAATTCTAATTTAACATTGTATTCAACACATACAACACTCAACAAATTCAACACCATAAAAACAAATTCAACACTATAAGCATTAATTCAACACTGTACACATTCATTCAACACTGTAAGAGCTAATTCGATACAATAAGCATTAATTCAACACTGTAAGAATTCAACACTACGAAATATAATTCAACACTCTATAAGCATTAATTCAACATTAAGAGCTAAATCAACGCTGTAAGCTTTAATTCAACACTGCAAGCATTACTACAACACCGTAAGCATCAATTCAACACTGTAAAATCCAATACAACACTCAAAGAGCCAATTAAAAAGTGTACATCTAAATTCAATACTAAGAAAATTCAGCACTCTAACGGGCTTAACTCAGGAGTGTAAATCTGAACCCAACACTGTGGGTGTGAATTCTGCACTGTTCATGGTAATTCAACACTCACTCAACTCTGATGTTTTGACTGACAGTTTACGCAACACTGCAAGTGACAGTTCAACACCGCAAGAGCAAAATGCGACAGTCATTTCTTAGACGTTTTCACGGACAGTTAATGCAACGCTGCACGTGACTATTTAAACGCCCCTGTAAACGCACATGCGTGCACCATGGCCTGTAGGGATGGGCGTGTGTGTGTGTGCGTGTGTGTGTGTGTGTGTGTGTGCGTGTGTATGAGCGCGAGCGCGTGTGACCACTCACTGGATTTGCCCTGTTTGGGTCTCTGCAGTAGCCGCTGCACCGTGAGCAGGTCCTCAGTCTTCACCGCCTGCAAGAGTTCCTGATCTTTCCCCATATTTTATTTACACACACACACACACACACACACACAGGAGCGCGCGCGGCGTCCTCTACATCCAGAGCATCCTTGCGCGAGGGCTCGGCCACCGCCACGGCGCCTCTGATGCAGCTCCACCCGCGTCCTCCATCACCGGGGAAACGCGGTGTCCGTGCGGTGTGAGGACCGCGACCGCTTTTTAAAAGATAAATAAATGAAATGAAATGAAATGAAATAAAAATAAGATGTGCTACATGTGGTCGCGCGATTATAATAATAATAATAATAATAATAATGATAATAATAATAATAAAAAAAGAGAAAGGTATGAAGGAATGTGACGAAGGTCGCTCTGGTGTCCAGGTTAAAGGGACATTATTGGAAAAATAATGCCGTAGATCCGTTACTGCTCCGGTTCCTGACCCCAGACTAAGTCGACGGTGTTGTTACGTAAACATCCGGGCAGATGTGATGTGATGTGATGTGAATGTGCACGCGGACGGACGCTGGAGAGGTTGTACCCTGCGCGCGCGCGCGTGCTTACATGTGCGTGCGTGCGTGCGTGCGATTGCTTAAATTGATGGTGCTGCAGCAGGGGGGTGTGACCGAATCGCCCCGTTTCCCCGCATGATCTTGACAGATTAATATTAGAGGCGTGCGCGTGCGCATGCACGCATGCATGCATGCAAGAGTGCGTGCGTGCGTGCGTGTGTGCGTGCGTGTGCGTGTGTTTGCGCGCGCGCTCCCGGTGTCTAGCAGGCTTAATCATTAATTGAAATGAATCCGTTCCCTTTGCCAAAGCGCTCGTGAGTCAGTGATCAGGCGCGGCTCAGACTCGTCTTTTCACTCCATCCTTCTCTCCGAGGCTGTATCGGTGTCACAGAATTGGAGCGGATGTCTAATTTCAGCTCTAACCCACATCACGTTACATAAGCACGACCCCTGCTGGTGATTTAAAGAATCACACCTCGGTGAAAGAGAGCTGGAGCAGCACCATAGTTTGCTGCACATCTGACTTCTAGACAACTCCAAACGTCCAACTCCAAATGTATTTAATACTCACTGCCTGTTTTGAGTGACTAATTATTGAAAATAAAAATTCTGTATTTGACAGATTCACTTCCTCCGGGTACTCCGGTTTCCTCCCACAGTCCAAAGACATGCGTATTAGGTTAATTGGTGTCTCTAAAGTGCCCCTAGTGTATGAGTGTGTGTATGAGTGTGTGTATGAGTGTGTGTATGAGTGTGCGTATGAGTGTGTGTGTGTGTGTGTGTTTGTGTGCCCTACAATGGATTGACGCCCTGTCTAGGGTTGATCCTGCCTTGCACCCTATGCCACCTTCTAGGCACCGGCTGTCCCGAGACCCTGGAAACAGAAATAAGTGGTTAAGATAATGAATGAATGAATGAATGAATGACAGATTTACATTTCTAGCTTGCTCTCTGACACCATTTATCTCTGTAGAGTTATTATTGAACCTAGTGGTCAAAAATAGGAACTGCAACAAATGCTGATCCGATAGAGGCCCAGTGAGACAAGACTCACACTGCCCCGCCCCATCACATTTGTATGCCAAATTAGTCCAGAAAAATAGTTTTTGCAGCAGAATTAAATCAGAAACATAAGTGTAAGTCCAGACAGTCTATGGCAGGGGTGTCAATCTAAATCCACTAGGGCCGGTGTGGGTGCAGGTTGTCTTTCCAACCAAGCAGAAGCCACACACTACTGAAAGTCAAGACAGGTGGAATGTGTTGTGTCTCCTGCTTGGCTGGAAGGAAAACCTGCACCCACACCAGCCCTTTGTGCATTTAGTTTGACACCACTGGTCTATGGCGTATGGAACCATTAACCAATTATTGTTCTGTTTTATAAGATAACGTTTTAAGTCTCTATGTCCGAAATGCATATGCACGACAGTGAACTTGTTTCCATCCAAGGATGAAAAATGTGCCTTGTTTTTAAATGCGTGTGTTGTTTTAATTTAATTTTGTGCTGAAATCTGACAAACCCTAGTTAATAATATTAGCTCTATGGTGTGTGTGCCTTGTTGGCGATGGGAAATACACACTTGCTGTATCAAACACTGTTGAACAAAAGTACATCAAAATCAATCTGCTAGACTTTACGCAGGATGTTTGCGTGTTTACTCAACTCAAGTTCTCTACACAGTCACGTCAAGTTTGATAGCATCCCAGCTCCATTTGGTTCGATTTCCTTAAGAATGTGCAACATGCTGCACTAGCAAAAGCGCTGCAAAAAAACAGCTAAAGAGGAAGTCAAATTCATCTGATGTCCCGCGCAGCAGATCCCTGAATCCAGTCTTTAATTGTAAAATACATTTTAGAATCAAATTTTATTGTGAAATTGTGTGTAAAAATATTCCAATTTAACTGCCAGTGTCCTGTTTCCTAGAACAGATAGATGATGCATGTTTGTGTGTGTCTTGTGTAAGATTAATGCTAATGGTGTGTGTGTGTGTGTGTGTGTGTGTGTGTGTGTGTGTGTGTGTGTGTTATATCTAAGAAAACTCTGAGTCAAACATAGACATTGTTAAAAGTGTCTAGAGTTGTTATTTAAACTCC
>JAOVVH010000034.1:783716-798483 GCA_028566435.1 Scorpiodoras heckelii | reverse complement strand
AAGGGCCAGCAGAACGGCCCGCTTAACACCGTGTCTGTGTGTGAATATTGTTAACTAGTGTCCAGTAGTCCCTACACTTTCATTAATAAAGTAATTCTTACTTATATTTAATTTTACTTATATCTTACATATTTTACTCATGCCTACTTTTACTTATCTTACGTATGCAACGTATTTTACTTACTTAATTACCTAGAGAATTTTACTTTATTCTTCATTAGGCACTTAATCACGATATACTTACATACTGTTTATTTACTTACTTACTTTTCATAATTTACTTACTAACTTATTAACTTTTAATTACTTACTTATTACTTTTACTTATTAACCTACTTGCTTTTGTGCTTATTTACTGACTTGTATACATATTACTTAGTAATTTCTTAATTAATTACGTTACTTACGTTTACTTACTTAAATGTCTATTTACTTAGCACTTCTAAGTTAATTACTTACTTAGATTAACATAACTACATACACTTGCTTAATTTCTTTCTAACCTTACTTCACTTACTTACATATTTTTCCTTACTTATTCATTTTACCATCAGTCAGATACTGACATCTTATTCTACGATACTGACATTGTTGAGTGCAAAGCGATTCAGTTTGAAAAGAAAGAGATAATTGGTGTGATGAGCATGTGCCAGGTTGTACTGGAATACCAGGCAGCTGAGGAATCAGGAGTGTCAGAAGAAAAGACAAAGGAAATAATAAGGAAACAATGAGAAACTTGTGGGAACAATAAGAGCATGTCGGATCAAGTCAGATTTCATTATTGTTGTTTCAGAAGCTAATTCCGAAAGACGTCGTCCACGATGTTGTTCATAACACTCCAGTTATCCTTGCAATGTTCTTCTTTTACACATAGCAGATGACTAGATTTGTTAGTATCATTTCATTCTTCACTTGGTAGCCAGCTACGTTATTTAGCAACCCAGATTGTTAGCTAGCTAATTCGATATACTGATATGACTCAGAGGAAATGGATAATGCTCTGTCTCCCTGTTAGATGCGCCTCCACTTGTGACGTGATGTGAGGCGAGCGGATGATTATTCCACAGCTAATAAACACTTCCGAGTAATGAGTCAACGAGGACGTGTTAACAATAGTGATGGAATGCAGGGCAAGTTAAAGGCTGTGAATTTCCCTTCGAATGTTGTTTTTTTCATTCAACTGTCATGGGATTAAGCTTTGATCCTTTTGACATTCATATATACAATGTAACCTCTGGAAACACCCACGCAGTGTTTGAGTCACCACAGAGAAACGGTTCGCCAATTCAGGAGTGCAACCTTACAGCCGAGACGCAAGAGTTAGAACTGGAGATGTGATGCATAATATCTGTTTTAAGAAAAAATAGAAATAGTGCATTTCTTTCTGACAATTTCATCCCACTTTCTCTTACTAGGTGGTTTAGCTGCTGTGATATACACCGACACACTCCAGACCTTCATCATGATCACCGGCGCAGTCATCCTCACCATAACAGGTCAGTCAGTTCTGTTACTTCCAGGGTAGAAATTAGCGAACTACATGCACTCTCATTACATGTTATTGATAAACCATTTAACCCCAGAAGATGATATTCTGCAAGGCGATTAAAAGATGTGCAAATTTTAAACAACATTAACCAATCAAATTAAAGTCTGGTGATAGTCGGCGCAATTGGAAACTTGCACGCCAAAATTCTTAGCAGCAATGTCTGAGACAGCGGTGAGGGATGTATCTTCAGTTTTAAATATTTCAAAGGTACCGTGGGCATGTGGAAACGTTAGCATTTTCAGCTGCAGAAACGTGTACGGCTAAGCCTTTAGCTAGCTGCGTGTAGAAGTTCTATACTAAACTGTAATTTTCATTAAACGAGTCTACCCGATTATAGGTAAAGCTCAGGATAATGTGTCTTGATAAATATGCTAAATAGCTAGGTGTGTAGCTATAAACATGACCAGATGAACATGAGCTAGCTAGCTAGCTATTTTCCAACAACATTCGACTAACTTAGCCAGCTAGCTAAGGACTGAGGTTAGAGGCGGTGTTCAGTTCAGGAGCGCTCATTTGGCTAGTTAGCATAATTGCTTGTAGTTGTTTCTGGTTAGTTGTAAATAGTAAGCAAATACTTTTTCACCAGATGACTTGTTTACTGTTAGCTGAGTAATTTGCATGTAGACCGGATCGTAATAACATTGCTGGAAAACTAAATCTGCTTGAATTATTTTTCTAGCAATAAGAAAAACAATTCTGATGTGACATCACAGCAGCACCACTAACTTCTTGCAGGGAATACTGAAAACACAGAACAGACTATTAAAGTAAATTTAAAATAGCCCCACAATCGCAAACACACGCCCATCAGCCATACCATTAACACCACTGACAGCTGACGTGAATCACACTGATTATTTCATTACACTGGCACGTGTAAAAGGGGTGGGATATATTGCACAGCAAAGTAAACAGTCAGTTCTTGAAGTTGATATGTTGATGTGCGGAGTTTCCCTTTAATAGCATCTGAGTCATATATGAGTAGCCATTAGTATTAAAATCACGGTAAATTATTTCCTTAATATTACTTACGGTGTCAGTAATGTATGTGGATCCAAATTACAGGCTATAATGTAATGCATTATATTATTATATTATTTATTGCTTATATTATTATATTTACACCACAGTAGCTCAGAGCTTATAAAACAGAACAATTAGCTTGAACTGGCTATAGTCGGCAGAACTCACAACCTGAATTTGGGGGGTCCAAGAACCAAAGTCAGACTTAATGTGTGGACGTTTCAAGAATAATAACCTTATATAAATACAGTTCATGAACTAAATCTGATTTTATGGAAGGAGTCTCCAGCGTCAGTGCTTTAAATCAGGCGGTACAGTTTCCAGCATGAGGAGAGTCTACGAGAAGGACGACGTTCTGGTTTCTTAGTAACATGATAAGCTTGGAGGAAGAAAAAAAATTAGGGCTGTTTGAACATAAGTGATAATAGGAGCTTGTTTGAGAGACTTCTAAACTGTTAATGCAAATATAAACAGATAAATGTGTAACAAGTTATCCTGTAATTGTTGGGAAAGTTTGTTTGAGATGATAAGAGAGTTCAGGATGTGCTGCTAGAGGAAAATAATCAACTTCAGGTTAGTAAGAGTGACCGTGTCTCTGTTTACTTTACTGTTTTATTCCGAGACATTCAGTCTCAAGGCTTAAAACAGCAACGGGGAAGGAAAAACATCATGTGATCACATGGTTATGTGTGCAGTACATTTGTCTGTGTGTGTGTGTGTGTGTGTGTGTGTGTGTGTCTGTCTGTGTGTCTGAAAAAGGAGGTAGCTGAACATTTCTGCTTGCACATTCATGTGGTGAAATCATCATATCCGATTATGAACTTCCCTTAAATAGACATCTTTGAACGTCTAACAGTCTTAAAAAGTGCAGAAGTTTTCAGCTCCGAGCTATTTCCGCTCTTATCACCTCCTGAAGTCTGTTTTTGATATGAAAAGACAAAAGAAACACTGCACAAGGTCAGTTAGGGCAGTCTGATTCCAGTTAACAAATCATGTTCTAACATCAAGCTAAAGACAAGGACTCTTTTTGTTTTCTGTCCTTAAAGCCACACCCACGTCAGGCTTAAGCGCTTAAGATCTGCTCTATTAAGCTTTCACATGCACCATTAAGCAAAACTGTTATTCTCATCCGTCTTGATCAGGAACACGCTTCAGGAAGCACGGTGCTTTTCCCTCTTTTCTGCCAGACGACAGCAGGGTACACTTCCGACTGCGTGGGCTCCTTTCAGATTTAAAGAAATATAGATAATAATTATAATAATAAAGGTCAAACGAGGACACGGAGGAAATCCTGAGTCTGATCTTAGTGGTTTGAAGCCCTCTGGGGTTTTGAGGCAGCACTTCCTGTTTCGTGGTGTAAATTCCAAACATGTCTTTGCCTGTCAGCTATTTTCAGTAAAATAAATTTGTTTTCTTTCTAGATTCGGCGACTTTGCTTTAGAACGTTACTTAAAAAATTATTCGAGCGACAAATCTAGCAACTGTTGATCCCGACGACTAATCCCCGATCAGCATTGTTTCTAACTTCTAATACTTATAAATACTTATAAAGTTGTGTTTTATTGTATTGTTTTAGTTAAGAAGGTGTTGTAGTATTTATTCAATCTCCCAACCCAATTTTAAAACTCCATTTCAGGCTCTGTGTTTCATGGTTTCTGTTTTCATGCTTGATATCGGCTGTTTTCCACACTGTTTAGATGCCCGTCAGCTTCTGTTTTTACTCAAATTGAATACTTGTGTGGGGCGAGTCGGGACAGGTCTTCAAAGCTCTCGACTTTCGTGCGCCTTCGTCAGGTTGCCGTCTCAGTCGCAGTAGTTTTCCCGATGCTCATCTGTTTGGATTTGAATCATTTTCATTTTGGGTGCAATATTCATCAAAATGTGGGATTGCATCGTGCTTCCGGAAGTGTTTTACTCCTCTTATACAACCGTATTTATTTAAAAAGAAACGACACAACAAACCTGATCTGATTATTGTTATATTTAATGTCATGAAACATCTATAAGACGAGATATTAGCAGCTGTAAACAGACTTTTTTTCTGTCTTGAAAAATAAAAATGCAGATTGTGAACTGTTTACGTACTTAACACTGGAGACTCCTTCTCTAAATGTTAAACGT
The DNA here is from genome assembly GCA_028566435.1 of Scorpiodoras heckelii. Lineage (NCBI taxonomy): Eukaryota > Metazoa > Chordata > Actinopteri > Siluriformes > Doradidae > Scorpiodoras > Scorpiodoras heckelii. Next base: position 793,790 of record JAOVVH010000034.1, on the reverse strand, counting down.
CTCCTCACAGAAAAAAAAACTTCCTGTATCTTTGTTAATACATTTTTCGTTGTTGTTTATAAATTGTGTTTGTATATTACAGATATAAGTGTTGGCATATCACTGTGGTACAAAGCAAGATGTGCTGGGACAGGAAAATAAATCCTATTGGCTGATTACAGCGCTTCATGACTGATTTAGACGTTTTGCTCTGACAGCACACCGTGTCACGTTTTATTGTTTTACTTTTTGATGAACACTGATGCCACGTACACAAACATCTTCAGTGTTACACAATCAGTTGTTCAAACACTCATTAATCCCATCACAGCTTGTGCTCTGATCCAACCGGCAACAAATCAAAAGGACGGATTGTTTCTGAGAAAAAAATAATAATTATAGAGGAGAAAGGATCACATTGCATTGCCTTATCATGTCATGCTATCACCCCACTGAGACGGTGCCAAGTAAACATCCATCACGTCCCATTCTTCATGCACAACCGCACACTCCCACTGCACTCCTCACTTCCCAGACTGCATTATCTGAGCCACTTATACAGTCTGCAGTTTATAAAAGCTTTTTCTGTTTGTTTTTTTCCCCCCAATACAAATTTGTCATAAATCCACTGCTACATCAGCACAATGACTCTTAGAAGTTTTTTATGAAATGCTGCCCAACCCTGTCTGCTCCCAGAGATCTATTATGCATAAAAAAAACCCATGCTTAATACTAGTGATTAAGCCATTTAGAGAGATTTGCGGAGTTGAGTCAGACATGACAGCTCCGACTTAGGACATTCTGTCTGCTTAAGAGCTTAGCGCAAACGTTACAGAAATATTCACACCCCTCGTCCTCGTTCCTTGGCCAATTCCCACCCAGCAGCCAGCTCTCGCTAGAGGAAGCACGTTTAGTAACAGCCTCCCTACCACCCTCACTCAGACGAAAAGTGCTATCTATGCTCTTCTGCATATACAAGCTTAGTGACATAGTGTCTGACATTTGGCAGTGCGATACCTTTAACTAGTTATACAAAAAAGCAATTGGTTGGTTGCAAAAAAACATTTTTGTACACCTGGATCTGGAAAATGTTTTCTTTCTAGGCTTTCCCTGTATTTGGCTACAGTTTTCAAGTCCCTGCTGATACAAAGCATCCCCACAACATAACGCTGCCACCACCATGCTTCATAGGGGGGATGAAGTTTTGATGGTTATTGTTGGGTTTCCACCAAACATAGCGCTTTATGTCGAATAGTTCTCAAGTCCCTGTTGACGAAAAGCATCCTCACAACAAAAAAACTACCACCACCATGCTTCATAGTGAGGATGGTGTTTTGATGGTTATGGTTGGGTTTCCACCAAATATAGCGCTTTGCCTCATCAGACCACAAAACCTTTGTCCACATTTTCCTGACTCATGAACATGCTTCTTGGCAAACTCCAATCAGGATTCTACATGGCTTCTCTCCAGCCATTTCAGTGACCCTTGGTCACGTGCTGCTTCTCTTTACCCCATTACTGACTTCTGGTCGACACTCTCCACGGGGATACACTTGTGCTGCCTCTCTTTCCATTTCCATTGCTTCTAAAGATCGGGGTATTTTTATAAACAAGCTGATTGATACTTTTCCACAACTTTGTCCATAACATGGTTTGATAGCGCCTTTATATTGAGCTCGGGTGGTACTTTATTTGCACACAGGATAAAGTTCAGTTATGTGACTTCTTATGGGAAGTGGATGCACTAAAAATAATTTAGGCATTTCAAGGCAACAGGAGTGAATATGTATCTTCCAATCCATACTTTTGCTATTTCTATTTGTAAATAATTTTGCAGAGATTATAATAAGAAAAGCAGGATATCCCAAGAACCAAGATACCAGGTTGCACCTGTATTTTACACAGTTCTAACATGAGTCTGCTTTTTGTTTGACCTAGCATTCAACAAGATTGGTGGTTATGGCAAATTGGAGAGCAAATACCTCGAAGCCGTGCCGTTGAAGATAATCCCAAACACGACATGCCACCTGCCGCGACCTGACGCCATGCACCTCTTCCGAGATCCGGTGAATGGAGACCTGCCCTGGCCGGGAATGACACTCGGATTAACCATCCTCGCTACCTGGTACTGGTGTACTGATCAGGTACACTAATGACCTGACCTTTTACTATGGAGCATGAACACCTATTGCTACATACAACTGCTGACTGGGATCTTAGCTTACATAATAGCACCACATAATATCAAGCTAGGCACTTGCACAAGTAATGTTATATATCATCAATCAAATCAGGTAAAACTTTGCACATATCTCCAAATCCCTTAAGGCAAAACAAAGAAAAAAACAAGCAAATCTGCCTCTGAAAAAAACCCTGCTTTAATTACCTTCAGCAACATGGCTGATCTCAAGTAACATTTTTATGAATCCATATTACATCCCCATTACTAGATTCATATTCAGTAACAGAAAAACAGGAAATGAACCTTTAAGAAAACGTTTCTTTATTCATCTAAATCAATAGTAAACTTTAAATACATCAGCTGGTAAAGGTCTCTTGCTTTGAGATGAACACATGTACCATTAATTAGTATCAGCAATAGCATCAAGACCTCTTTTATAAAATCTGATTCCCTCTGAAAGAGAAAATCTGGTCGAGTAGCGTTATGTGGAAATCATATGTGCGGGATGACGGCATTAGATTCCAACACTGTTTTTTTTTTCTTTCTTTTGTTTGATTTTTGTGTGCAAGCAAAAACCTAACATCTTGTTCACCCACACCATGAGCCCAAATCCATCACCACTTCATCAACAATTCACAGCAACCCCCATAACATGGTGTGGAAAACATAAATTGTCCAGTGCACACTAAATTAGTCTCTGTAATGTGCCTCTGCTGTAAATCCACATACATACTGATGCCATCGCTAGCCTGAGCGTCTCTGTCCAAATGATTCACACACAAACATTAGCACATTTCAAAAGAAAAATGATATTAGCCAAATTGTTCAGGCTATCACAAGACTCAAGAAAAGTCACTAGTAATGGAGTGCCTCCATTTTCTTTTAATCTGCGTCCACCGTTTTTGAAGGCAAGATCCAGAGATACCACATGGGGCGAATACAACCAACCCACACTACCTGACTGATCCGAAAGTACCCCAGGGTGTCACAAGTGATTTGCATTCAGTTGAGAAAAGAGTTAAGAAATCAGTTTGGTTTTGCTGAAGTCAAATGTTTCTGTGTAGTCTCAAGTATTTCCATTTAACATTCCTTGTGCCCTTGTGCAACATTTTTGTCCCCTGTAACTCCTGGTGCCCTGCCCCTAAGGTTTCGGAAGCTGGAGAGTTTAGAAATATTAATTCCTAACGGCATCTGCGTCTCGTTGCGTCTGGGTGAAGGGGAGTGTGTGTGAGAGATACGTTGAGTTGGCGACTGGCTGGTTTTGAGTCCTCCGGGTGGGATCCTTCTGCAGGGGGATCGGCTAGGACGGCCAGCATCGGGCTGCGTCGTGGCCAGTTTGCCCTGCCAGTATCGGTGCCCTCCGATTACACGGGAGCTGCTTTTCGGAGGGCGGTGGTACACTCCTGGTTTGGCGATCACTACTTTTGCTCTGTTGTAGGCTTCTCGGATGGAAGAGAACTCGATTGGCTGATATACCTGTCAGGGAAGAGGGAAGGTGGTGTCGATTATTACACAGTTTCACTCTGAGCTACGATACATTTGCATACACAAACTGCCTCCATGTTAAATTTTCAACACTGCTAACGAGAACATCCTAGTACAAGCACCGGTTGAAAAAAAAAAAAGATAAATAAAGGAAAAATAGCTAAGGCAAAAGTCTGGTGTGACTGGCCATAATATCAAACAGTGCCTCCATCTGAGCAAAATCCCACCCACTAGCTTTTGACTGAAAAAAACTGCTACCAAAACAAATGGGTATCATTCCCATTCCACATCCTTTCCCCTTCAGTGAATTTACAATTTCCCAGCTGACTTTTACTTGCATTTGGTCCAAAATATAGCTTCAGGTTTCTCCTATACAGTCAATAATCACACAGCTAATCCATATTTAACACTACGGCTAATTCATATATATTCGCACCGTGCAACGCAGTGGTAACTTAAAACATAAACTTACATATTAGTATGTTTAACAGAACATTCAGAATGTATAAATAATATTACTTTTTAATCATTCTATTTCAAATGCAGATTAACGTCTACTTAAGTATTTTACTAATCTTTGCTGCTAGATTTTTTTTACTGCTAAATTCTTGCTCTTTTTTTAATATTTAAATTAACAAATTATTATTCACTTCTCTACTGTTAAATCATCTTAAGATGATTGTTGTTTTTTTTTTACACTGTAGCTAATTATCCTAGCCGAGAATTAAAAGCTTGAGTGCTAGCAGCCAGCTAGCGAAATTACCTAACTACAGAGTTCAAGATCTGATTTTTCACAGGATATAGCCAACAAACAATATAAATTTATTTTACTCAAATATTTCATGTAACAAATATCGTTTCATAGCACTCAGCTAGTATTAGACAACTACCCAAGTTAGCCTGCTCTTGGATGAAAGAGCTAAGCCTATTTTATTGTATTTTTAGCATTTTAGCGCAACATACCACTATTTTACAGAAAACTTGACAGAAATGTTTTCATCTCAATAAACTTCCCAGTCAACAAGAGCTCCATGTGTTTATGGGAGATGTTGGGGGTTTTTTTTGTTTGTTTTTTTTTTGCTATGTTGACACTTATTTTGCTTAATCAATGTAAATTCTCAACATGCATGACGAATGCTAATAAGACATAAAAAGTGCCGGAGGAAAAATTCTGATGATTACATGCGACTCTTTAGGTGATCGTACAGAGATCTCTTTCGGCAAAAAACCTGAGCCATGCTAAAGGGGCATCGATCTTCGCTAGCTACCTGAAAATGCTACCAATGATCTTCATCATCCTTCCTGGCATGATCAGCAGAGCGCTCTACCCAGGTATTACACATTACACATTATAAACAGCTCCACAAAGGCTACAGAAACTTGACATTTATAACTCAATAGCCAATTATCACACCAGGATAATGACATACTTTTGGAAACATGCAATAATAATGACCATTTTCTTCTTCATGTAGGTAGGACACTAAAGGACCATTACAAAAACTGCCAATATCTTTAGTGTTCTTGCCTCCAAATCTTTAGTATCTGACACAAAATGAAAAAACCTGTACTTAGGTTACCATGCATCGTAAATCATGGCCTCCTGAAACCAATTATTTTACTCGGACATGCACAAAGAAGAATCCTGGAAAACTGTTATGGAAAGTTTCCAACAAAAATTTGCGTCACTTTCACATAATTTAGTCATTACTGTTAGATGACATGAAAACAGGCCAAACCTTTTTGTACATATTTGATTGAACAGTTGATAGCTTGGTCAGTTTGTGGTCAAAACATGCTTGCTAATATTTCACTATCTCACTACTGGTTCCAAAGTTCTCCTTCACTGGAGCTGCCAGTAAAAACACTTCCCCTCAAAGCCCGAATTGGATAATTCCTGTGAATCTGGAGACACTTAGCAAACCCCACATCAAGAGTCTTCTCTTCTCTGGCACCAAGGTCGAGGAAGCACCGAAACACCAACACCCTTCTAAAACTATTTTAGCTTAATGGTTTTCTTGAAGTGCTCCTGATTTGACAAACAAGTCAATAAGTGTTCATTTTTGTACTTTCCATTCTGGATCGCACACAAGATATTTTTTTAAAAATACACTTTTTCCAGTGTACAGCATACCATCAGCTCTACAGTAGATTTATTTTTCAACTTGTAAGTTATTCTATTCACTAATTCAGATCATAGGTCTGAAATCTGTCCGTCTTAAGCTGATTAAAGTTCTCACAGCCTGTTCGGGCCTGCTGGAATGCACTCTGACACACCCTGGTACATTTCCAAGCATACAGGCGCACACAGCCTATAAACACACCTCTATTGCCCAAATAAACTTGAAACACACCCAGGTTTATAGAGGCTGGCATAGAAAGATAACATAGCTCGTGATAAAAATCACTTTCCGCTTTTATACAAACACACGCACACACACTCGCACACACACACACTTTCCTGTACCTTTCCTGTGTATCTGCTCTGTACATTCAGCAAGTTCCTGTCTGGGAGGTCTAGATCGGCACTTTTATCCGGCCTCAGGTCCAGCATCGATTGCGAGAATCGTGCCATTATATTCACCGAGCCATGCTCTCTTTGCCGCCCCGAGCCAACTGGTCCACCGTTAGGGAGCCTACTGGGGTCCGGGTCGGTACATTCGTAGTACTCGTCTGATGCCGTTGAGCCCTCGTCTTGTGCCGAATTAGCCAATTCAGGACTCTTGTTACTGTCTGTGTCATTGTCTTTAGTTTTGCTGTCTGTATCCTTATTGGCAGACACTGAATTAGGTGCCTCAGGTGCTTCTCCATACTCCTCTGAGCTGGAAGTCTCGCGAGGTTTCATTTCGCCTTTCGAGACCACACTAACTTGCATGTTTTCGGGCCCATCACCTGCAGTCATCACCAGCTGTAGGGTACGAGGCTTTGGTACAGGAGGTCCCAGGGGATGTTCAGGTGTCTGGGCTTCGTCCTGAAGATGATGTGTTGGTTTAGGAGGCGAAACAGGGTTGCCAGGGTTCACAGTGTCTAGGGGTACAGTTGGTACCTTGGTCTCTTGTGGAGCCTTTCCGTCAGGTTTATCCACTGGTTCCACATGGGTGTCTTGTGGCTTTGTTTTGGAGGTGTGGGAAGCTTTAACACGTGGAGTCGCCTTTTCAGGCAGTGGCTCTTCTGGTGGAGCAGTAAAAGGGTCCTTGAAACGAATGGCCTGTGATGTTTCAAACAGCTGCGAGCGCATCAAGTGCGGCTGCAGCGGCTTGCTCGTGTCCCGAATGTTGATAAACCCAATGACGTCACTAGGTGGGTCTGGTTCTGGCCATGTGGGCAGGTAGGGAATGAGCTCTGCCTTTGGTAACCCTATGAGCCCTGGGTGTTTGGGCAGTTCCTCAATTACCTCCCGTTGGGGTTTAACTGGCTTAGGCAAGGGATTCTGCGAGCTGTTTTTGGGACTCGGGGCTTTATCCGATGAGGTTCGGCTTGCCGTATCCACCAGAGAGTATTTGGGGTTGATGAGTTTCCTGGCAATGGCTGCTGACGGGACAGAAGCGGGTGCAGGGACAGGGACTGGATCGGGCTCAGGGAGGTCAGCCAGACGGACTTTGGAGAGGTTGACGTTGCGGGAGGTCAAGTATAGATCACGGAACTGCTTGTCGAAGGTCTCCACTGCCTGTCCGGTGAGCACCATGATGAGGTTGCGATCTAAGCGGGAAGCTGTCCAGGTAAAACTGAAACACAAGCCAGAATGTTTCAAGGTAAGATGATGCATACAGCAAAGGTTAGACATGAAATGTTACAAAAGCACCAGTAAACAGGACATTGGACTAAATCCTGCCTGCTAGTTGAGAAACAGTACTTGGTATTTTGGCCAATTTTTTTATTTTATCACATCATATTATATAGTGAAGTGAAGTGGCTTCAATTTCAGGGTGGCTGTAGAAACTAATATGAAGTATATATTGCCTGATATTCTTGTAATTTTTTTTCAATTTCAACAAATAACAAAACCAAACTCAGTGTCAAATTTATATCATCCAATACAAGCCAAATCAATATTTATTTGCTATTTAGTCTGCTCAAATGGGTTTACTATTATAAATAAACACAAATATATCTTTTTGCGTTGTGCGTCTTCGGCTCTGTCCTCTTTTCTGCATGTGCTGCGAGCAAAGTCAGATCCAGTGTTGCAGGTTTTCTTATTTCTGATCAAACACAAGCACTAACACTAACGTTTGGATGACGTGTGCTGTTATTTTCCGATGACACCATTTGCAGAAGTGTTTTATTCCTTGTACGCCACGGCATTTCTACAACAATTACAATTTTATGTATTATACTATTATTTATCCATTTCATAGCAGCTATAAACACTTGTTCCTTCATCTGCATCTCTTTTTTCCTTGCTTGTGAGGTTATTATGACATAAAATCAGCTTGTCATCTTACTGAAAAACTATTATCCTCACATCGACATGGAAAGTAATAATCACGCATAGCCAAAAATATAATTAGACCACTTTCTTCTTCTGGATTTCTGATTTAGTGCTACATTTATTAGTCATAGTGTAAGCCAGTGTAATTAAAGCTTGTGCAATGCAAACAGATTTTTTTAAAATCATTAGTACAAACACTAATAGCAGGGATTTTGTCCTTTATTAAAGTGCATTAATTTTATAAAAAAACATAAAACGACTTTGGGCCTGACATGTCGGTACACAGAGAACTGCCTTGGGACAATTAAGTGCTCATTTTACGGCAGATAAAAGACACCATAATCTTTGCAGGTGTGGGACTGCACAGTCCATAAACTTTACTGACGAGAGATTCAAGCAGCACTCAATACTCTGATAATAATTACTCGGCCCAACCTCATTTTAACCATGTCATCAGTTCAAACTAATCCTATCTGAATAGTACAAACAGAAGGAAGTTCACTCTGGTGCTTTTGGAAAAAACCTGACACACTTGTCCAATTTTACAACAGAGAATATGCTGATTCACTTCCTCTATAGTCTGTCGTTCCGGCTACAAATCACCGCTTTATATTAATGTGCTCGTTTTATTGAATTGTCATTTATACAGTAACGGCGTATACAAAAATAGATATTTCCCCAATATTACATGTAACTATAAATGGATAAAACTATTTGGGATGTAACAGTACTTTCCCATAACAGCACACCTCCAACAACAAGCGTGTTATTCCGTATTTATAAGGGATATGCCCAGTTTACCCTAAATAACCAAGAAAAGAAATCAATCTGCTACAGAATCGTTACATCCGAAAGAGAGTTCAAAGTTAAACTGGATTAAAGTTGATCCCTTTGTTACAGTATGTATATGGAAAAAACAGCTCCAACAGGTATAATTATAATGCATGCAGTAAATATGCACCTGTAGGATACTGTATTTACTGCATAGCAGCCACGGGCACTCAAACAAAGACAAGTGGGCGTGGCTCGATGACTGCTTGCGGGCTTCTTCCTATAGCTAGCTACACCTACCAACATGCCCGAGGCCTTCAGCTAGATTAATGAAGACAGGAAAATATAAAATTGTGCTCTGAGCTACAAACCTATAAATGGTTCCGTATTAAATTTGCACGCACACACACACACACACACACACACACACACAACACACCTGTATGATCCAGACACAGCACGATCTCCATCCACGAACATGAACTTCTGACTCAGTAAGCCTTGCACTTTTTTAGCTGAGCGTGTGTGGAACTCGGAGCCTCCGCTGCACCGGACCCGGAGATACTGTAGATAGAGATACGTGTTGAATGTGCATCTTATGCATGCAGTTTTTTCCACACGACATTCAGCTCTACTGTGAAGCATGGTGGTGGAAGCATCGTGTCACAGAGCTGCTTTTCATCGGCATCAACTTGTGTAAAATACAAGGCAATCCTCAAATTTTTTTTAAGTATTCCAAATGTTGAACATCTTCAAAAATCCCTTAACAAATTGGAAAAAATACAAAACAAGTGTGAGGTTCAGTGGCAGTGTACAGAGGGGATTAGTCAGAGAAGCAACTGAGAGCCAAGGGATACTGTGAACATGATGCTACCACCATCAGTTCAAGGGCTGGATACTTATGCAAGCCATTTTTACTTTAGATACCATGGCAACTGCACAATAAGCAGCATTGACCAAGACATACGATACAATAATATCTTTATGCTTCCGCTTGTGAAAAACTTGCACATTCATCACAATTTGAGTGACGGGCGTTAAAAAGTTTATTGATATAAATGACATTTAAGCTGTTGCTCTTGTAAATATTTCAGAGGCCTTTGTTTTACTGCTGTTCCTCTCACGGTACAAGAATGACTGGCATGTTTAAAATGTTGGTGCACACACCTAAAACTACAACAAAAACACACACACACACACACACACACACACACACACACACACACAC
>JAOVVH010000034.1:746181-756710 GCA_028566435.1 Scorpiodoras heckelii | reverse complement strand
ACGTTACTCTAATTTAAACTGGCGAATCGATGCCTTTAATTAAACTCCAACTCTAATCAGTATATCAGATGAACAAAGAACAAAAACAATTTTTTATTAAAAAAAATGAAAAGACGTCAATCATCTTTAATATTTCACTTTTGTCGAATAAAGTCAAGTGAATAATGAGGCAACATTCAGCAGTCGTTTCTCTTTCATTTTCAATGGTCCTATGATGCCTCCCCCTGCATGTACAACACAAAGATTAGAAAAATTTATCACGTGACAGCACTAAAATTCTTTCAATATCAAATCAAAATATTTTGCACAATAAACAGTAATTTACTACCTTGTGTTCATGGATTTTTTTATCCCCCAAAAAATAAAAATGTCAATAATTATAATTTCATTGACTCAGTTAACGAATTATGGACGCATCAATTCTGTATCGTAAAACGAGTCCCCTTCGGTGCTTGGCCCCCTAAATAGGGACTTTAACATTATTCCTTATGTTTGTAGGCATTTTGTTTACTGCTTTCAAAACATTCTCCAAGGATCTCTCAGGTCCCCATAACGCTTCACTGAAACAGAATGTTGATCCTGATGGAAAGTGAATGAAAGATATATTTTTCAAGATGCATTTGGAGTTGAGTCTCACTGTTGCTTCTAAATTATACACATCACAAGCTTTAGCAGTTAAAGTTAAGAACAATTAAAGAACAGAAATATAAGATATGATTACAGAATTCTCTGTTTCATTATCTTAGAATTTTAAAAAGCTAGTTGAATTCTCTAATCGGAGGCTGTTCTGTTAACCCAGGGCTCATCCTCATCCTGCAAATTTCTGTGTTGATAACTTTTGAACCAAAAGAGATATCGCACATTTGATTGCAGCAGTTGATTTCTGAAACAATTCTGGTCTTCTTTGATATGCTACATGACCACCTTCCCACTGGGAAAACTTGCCCTTGATCCAATATGGCGGCTTTCAAGATGGCGGCCATGTTCCGGACATAGCCTAAAAGATATACCCCCTCACACATTACTTGCTGGGGGATTCAGATACATCATTTTCCCTTTTGTTTCTGAAATAAAATGGCGTCCTGAGGCTTTTGACTCACCCTGTATAATATAAAAGAAGTACTTCAGGATGTGCTGTTATGGGAAAATAAAAAACTTCAGGAAGGTAAATTAGACAAAGCTTAAAGATTCGATTCTCTCAACTGTGTTGCCTCAGTGAACTGATACGAGCTTTGATTTGTTTGATTCATGACTCAGGAACACTGTTTAAGCCTTTTCATCAATAAAAAGTTATTCACTTTACACATGCTTTCTTTTATGTTTGTTATGTTTGTTCTTGTACAAATTTGTACAAGAATGCGTCCTAATATTTTACGTTTCCTACAAATTTCTAACATAGTGTGCGTTTTTTTTGTTTTGTTTTGTTTTGTTTTTAATGTAGGTATGCGCATCTTGGTGACGCTGCTGTTGGACACATTACCGATGCTGGGAAACGTTTTGCTGCTCTGCTTCTTTGTGTTTTTTATCTTCGGAATTGTTGGCGTGCAATTGTGGGCGGGATTACTGCGCAACCGCTGTTTCCTGGATGACGATGCAAGAACGTGAGTGCGCAATAATGTTTTATTCCTCTTTATACCACGGCAACGTTAAGAAACGACACGTCATACTTTTTATCCATTTGTAGTTTCATTTAATGTCTTTTTTTTTTTTGCCTTTTTTGATGTTTATAAGGCAAAAAAAACCTCACAGCTTGTCATGTGTAGATCATGTCGATACTAAAGCCAAAATAAATACACAGTGGAACAGCAGGAACAGCAGAAGGGTTGAAGGGAAATCATACTGAAGCAAACTGCTTTGTGAAATAATGAGCATGTAGCAGGGCATACATAAACATAACATCTGGAAAAAACAGTCCTGAGTGCTAAACCAATGATATCATTCGTGCAATAATAATGCTAGAGTGGGTGATTGTAAGACACAGGCTTTAGAGTCAGCCTGAGGCAGTTATATCCGAGATGCTGTGATACCTTTGGCCAGATTTCAAGAGGATAAAGGTGCTAAAGTAGGGATTGTAGAATATGTTTTACAATGAATGGAGAAATACCTATTGGACATAGAGAGGGTGTAGAGGGCTGCTGTAATCAGCTGCTACAGGAAATGGGAATGTTGCTATGCTTTTAAAAGAAGCTACAGTATAGAAACATGACCGTTGCTTGTCATCCTTATGTGACCCCAGCAGAGACGTACTCAAACCATTCACCCATTCACCCATGAGTCTTTAATTCCTGTTAATTCACTTGGCATAATTGATTCACTTTGCAATGAGTGAACCAACTGAATCACTTTGTCTGAATCACCATGTTAATTCAATTGGCATAATTGATTCACTTGCAACGAGTGAACAAACTGAATCACTCTGTCTGAATCACCCTGTTAATTCACTTGACATAACTGATTCACTTTGCAATGAGTGAACCAACTTTGTCTGAATCACCATGTTAATTCAGTTGGCATAATTGATTCACTTGCAACGAGTGAACAAACTGAATCACTCTGGCCGAATCATCCTGTTAATTCACTTGACATAATTGATTCACTTTGCAATGAGCGTACCAACTGAATCACTTTGTCTGAATCACTATGTTAATTCACTTTGTATAACTGATTCACTTTGCAACGAGTGAGCCAACTGAATCACTGTGTCTGAATCACCATGTTTGACACTAGGGTGAGCCAAGTGAATCTCTCTGTTTGAATCACCCTGTTTGAAAATAATTCACTTGGCATAATTGGCATAATTGATTCAGTTGGCTTATGTGAACCAACTGAATCACTCTGTTTGACTCAGTCTGTTTGAAAATAATCAGTGATGGGGTGCTGTGATGACGCCCAACACAAAGTGGCCTTACTGTTACCACCCCAAAGTGTTTTATTTCTCTTATGTCACAGCAATTTTACAAACAGTTGCAAATTATAGTTCAGTAATGAGCAAGCATGCTATTGGCATCTTCATTCTGTTTGAATCACACTGTTTTTGGCACAAGGCATTAAAAATGTGCCCAAACCTGGTAAATAATGCCAAAGTCAAATGTGTAGGCTTGATTGTTTCTTTGCCTTTGTGAAGTCTTGCCAAGCCAGTCTCATTTCCCCAGTTTAAACCATGTATGTTGTCTTGTATTTTTCACCGTTTTACTCATTTTAATTTACCCTGTATTAGTCTGGTGTGTGAAATTATCTATGTACTATAATGGAATTCATTTCCCAGGTGTTTTTTGTCTCCTAGTTGTATTGCAGACCCTGTATTTCTATAACAATAATGTCATGTGGACCTGCTTTAATAAAACCAGCTTGCATCCTGCTACCTTTCGCTTCCCATTGTTCTCCGATGTTGTCTTTTCCTGTTGTGCAGTTCAGCCTATGATTGTTCAAATGGGAGCACTGGAGATGACTTGGCAAGAGACCAGCCAGCTTATAGCCTGCCACACCACGGCATCGAGGGTTTTAATCTTTGCCATTCTTGGCAGACATCACCCTTACACCCCTCCGTTACTTTTTCTGCCTTAAAAAGTTTCTTGTGGGAACAAATTAAACCAGAAAGGAGGGAAAGTGAATGACCCAGGTCCAAGTCTTAAGTCATGTCATTTAGATATAGATATGTGGAATGAAATATTGACCTTCCAGGTTCCTCAAATACAAAAAAAGGGGCAACGTAAACAGCAGAGGTGAAAAAGTACTAGATAAATCTGCCATAACACTCTTTATCCATTTACAGTAACATGTTGAGGACCGTCTGCTAAACAGGTTCTTTGTGTTCTAGCAGCTATAAACAGAGAAAATGAACTCCATCATTAAACTTTATTATGTCTGAAAACTTAAAGTTGCAGCTTTACCTGAGTAAAGCACCTGAGTAGCACTGACACAAGAGACCCCATCCTTAAATGTTTAATAATTAAACACCTTCTTACATAATTGTCTTATTTTTCAATTCATTTTCAACCAGCACATTTGAATCACTCTGCCTGAAAATAATTCACTTGGCATAGTTGATTCAGTTGCCATGAATGAAACAATTGAATCACTCTGTTTGGAACAATGCACTTAACATAACTGAATCACTTGGCATGAGTGAACCAATTGAATCACTCAGTTTGAATCAATCGGTTTGAAAATAATTCACTTGGCATAATTGATTCAGTTGGAAGGAATAAACCAATTGAATCACTCAGTTTGGCATAATTGAGTCCTGATGCCATATCAACAATTATGTATATGTTTCATGAATCTGTTTAAGATGGATGTTACATTTGGCGACGAAACATAGTTGAGATTCAGTTCATTCTAAAGCTTCTTGGTGTAGCAAGATTTTATAAATTAGCAAAAGAGTGTTTTAATGTTGAAAGCACAGATTACATCTGGAAACATGACATCTCAGACGCTCCTAAACCAGCCGCCAATCAAGTTAATGTGTTTTAAAAGACAACCTGGTATCATTTCATATCACAGGACTACAGCAGCGACCAGCTCAGAGAAAACAAATCAGACCCAAAAGAGATGAAGGTTTTCGTGCAATGCAGATAAATTGGGAACATCCCAGTGGACCATGAGTCAGATCATACATCAAACACCCAGCTTCCTGACCACACACTCTCTCACTATTCAATCGCTTTGCTTTAGATGTTCATCAGCTACAAAGCCACAGTTTCTCAGGGGGGTATAGGCTGCTAATCAGGAAGGCTTTACTCTAGTTAAAGATAAATTCACTTCATCCAGTTTATCTAATGGTTATTGCTAATTAAATGCAAATTAGTCTAAAACGTACCATTTCTTTTTCAAGCTTGTGTTTAATGATTAGTACTAAGATTTATTCTAATTACTTTTATTTATATTATTTATTAGTTTAATTCTATAGTACTCTGATTGGTCAAAAGGTGTTGGTTATCATTATCGTTACTGTTATCGTTAACCCTATATTGCACAACTTACACATGGACTTTTACGCCGCATCAGTGGCTTAAAAGGAAAACGTGTGTAACCATTTATACTGTGACGTTTTCCTTAAGGAGAAATGTGTAGAAGGAGTCTCCAGTTTCAGACATAAAGCTGTAATGTTAAATCTACTGACATGAGAAAGTCTTCAGGGCAAAATTTGTTTACTTTAACTATCTAATGTCAGCCATAACAACAACAAAAAAATATTTGAGGATATTCCACAATATGAAATCTGGCTATTATTTATTATTTATTTTTCTTTTAAATCCATTTTTTAAAAAGGTAATAAAGCATTTCAGGATGTCCTAGTCAGCTTTAGGGGGTGGAAGGGGGGAACTCAGCACATCACTCCATCGTTGATTATTTTCCTTTAACATCCCATGACCAGCTGTTTTATTTGTTACATATGAAACAACATAACAGGTTTATAACAAAGTGTCATTATTATAAGCTCCGTAATAAAATTACAGATGGTAGGGAAAAAAGGTTTCTAGCTATTTAAAACTATTAGCGCTCATACGTATATTAGCCTACTTGTAATGATCTGTTATTAACCTAGTGAAATTAGCTTTAGTGTATTAACCTATCTGTATAACACCACCCTATTACACCTTTCCTGCAGTGGATGTGAAACAGAGGCGTGAGAGTGCTGCTTGGCTAACAGGGCTTTCACTAAATTGCTTGTGTTACCGTTTCACATTTTTGACAAACAGTGTTATTAACTTGACTAAAATGCAATCATGCCTTTTGATCTTTTTGTTCTCTGTAAGCGTTTACACTGCACCTGCTAGAGAGAGAGAGAGAGAGAGAGAGAGAGAGAGAGAGAGAGAGAGAGAGAAAACCGAAGTTTTCCATAAATTCGAAACGGCGGAATGCGGAAACATTAATGTCAAACTGTATTGATGCACATTTTTAACCAGTAATCGAGTTTAATCCAATCACTACAAAATCCTTCCATCAGCACCTTTCCAGAAGAACCTCTGAGTTAGGTCAGGGTGTTGCACTGCTATCTGCTGTCTTCTCAAAACTGGCCCCAAGACATCACACTGTTGCGCTTATAGTCTGTCCTTAATGGTTCAGCCTTCGGGTAGAGAACCATAGCATAATTACGAGGACATTAGTGTTCCCTGAGTACACAAAGCAACAGGAGCTTCAGATGTAACATCAAAGCTAATGACTGAGTATTCAGAGTAGAGTTAAGCTTGTACAGCGAGGATTTAATATCAGTATTCAGACCTCAAAGGTAGCTTTATGCGCTAGTCAGAAGTTAAGAAGAAAATTAATTCTGGCGCAAATGAACAAAAAATTTAAAGTAAAAATAAAAAATTCCAACTGTCAGAGCACAATATAAAAAATAACGTGCTGGTTCAAATGCTATTCTACAATCTGCTGTATAATGAGTATGGAAGCAAATCTGTTAAATTGTATTTATGTCACCAAAATAACTCTATTTCCTAATTCAGTCTGTATTTTCTATTTGCTGATATTTTTTCTGGTTTAAACGTTGAGTGCTTGTGTATATTGGTCTGTGACAAACCCTCATCTCAGAAGGGTGAAATACATGCAGGTCGTTTTTAATTCACAGAATCATCTTAAGTGCCTGCGAAACCTGACTCTGAATACCAGGAACTTTCTCTGCATACTGCTTTCTCTGCACTGATGAATAAAGGAATAACATCTGTCTATCTGTTTCCCTGCTGTCGTCTAGGATGTATAACCTCTCTCCGTCTTTGAGCGCTTACTACAGACCCGAAGAGTCAGACGACATCGCGTTCATCTGTTCAACCAATCGCGAGAACGGAATGCTGCGCTGCTCGGACGTCCCGCCCCGCAAAGTGGGCGGGGCTTACTGCGAGCTAAATGCTCACAACGTCACAGACCCTGTTCCTCTAGGGCCTGCCCATAGGGGGTGTGTCAACTGGAATGCCTACTACAACAACTGCAGAGCGAGCGAACACAACCCGCACAATGGAGCCATCAACTTTGATAACATCGGATATGCGTGGATCGCCATCTTTCAGGTATTTGGACATATTTGGACGGAAGATGTTTCTTTCATCTTAATCACTAGAGTAAATGTCTGGAGTTGATAATGAGACAACAGCAGAGATGTGTTTCAAAAACTCAAGGTGGAATTGGCATTAAAAGAAGAAGCTATCGTTGACTGGTTTTCCTCAGAACGCTTCGGCTACCAGGCTACAGCAGCGTCGTGGTCGCATCTTCCAGCAGAACTATGATCCAAAACGTACAAATTCTTACACAAATGCTTCAGTGATGACATAATGAATCATTTCCACGTCTGTGTCTAATTTCCATCTAAACGTCACTGAAAATGTCATGTTTCTTAGGATAAATTTACATCCAGTAAAGGTTAACAGTTATTTCTTTGTGAGATTTTTGTCATCACTATCAAGGGTGCCAATAATCATAGAGCTGTATTACGTTCTCTGTATTTTAGCTCTGTATAAAAATAAGCCGTTTAGGTCTAGGGTTACTCATGAGTATCCTGTAAGAAACTGGATCCTTTCTCCCTTTATTGGATAAGTGTGAGAGAATTGGCTTGTACACTTTGTTTATTTATTTATTTATTTATTTATTTATTTTTGCTGAGGGTGAATTTTTGTCTCCGCCGCACATCCTTTTCGAGCCAAGAGACACTTAGTTTTATTGTAGAGGAATAAAGTGGTGGCAACAGAGCAGACACTGATAAGCATCGCCTCTGTCTTACAAAATCAAGTGTTCATCATGTTTCCATCTAATCGTATCGGCTAAAGCCAAGACATCCATCATGTTCCTGAGGAATCTGTGTGCGCAGGTGAAGACGATCTATGAGCCGCCGAGTAATCCGATTAGCCCAAGTGTGACATTTTTCATTCTTTAGCAAGTTCGCTTCAATAGACCGTACTTTTTTGGCTAGTGCGCTAAGAAGACTTTCTTCTTTAACGTCTTTTTATAGTGATCATATTTTTCGTTAACACACAAATTACATTATACGTATAGTATACATTCAGTTCCATCAACTGTACGCCTTTAGTACGCCTTTGAATGTTGCTCTGTTCAATTCGAATTCCAACTTCCTTATGACGTCACATCAGCGCTTTACAGCTGACCAATCAGCACCCTCGCTTATATTCTCGATTCTGATTGGTTCTTCTTGTGTAACAGCAGCTCTGACATTAGCTCCAGTGGCAAAGCTTATATTAGCATTAACAAACTCGTTTTCATTATGGTTTCTATAGTAACGGCTCGTTCACATAGACTTGTACGCCAGACGCTCCGCTATATAAATAAACCATTTTTTATATGAGTCATTAACATGGTGGTGTTTTCTTGAACTAACGAGATGTTTAATTAACATTTATGGAAGGAGTCTTTAGTGTCAGAGCTTTGTAGCACTTTGTACGTGTTGTGTGTTTCTCGGTAAAAACGACCGTTTATAGCTGGTATAACGTACAGAACATGAAATGTAGCTATAAACGGTTAAAAAGTTTGACTGAAAATTCTAAACATTGATGGATTGTTTTGGTATCAGTCACTCAGCTTCATCACTGATTATTTTCCTATAACATCACTCCATGAAGTGTGTTATCCCATATTAAATATTTGATCTCAGACAGGAAGTAACCCTTGAATCACTTCCTGTCTTTAGGTGATCACTCTAGAAGGCTGGGTGGACATCATGTACTATGTCATGGATGCGCACTCTTTTTACAACTTCATCTATTTCATCTTCCTCATCATTGTAAGTACACGACACAGCCAGCAAAAACTGGGAGTGACGTTTTGACGTTATTGCAACAGCACACTTTCTCTTAAAATACTTTATTCTTGAAATAATAAGATTGTAATCCCTAAAACCACTATTTTCTTGCTGTTTTGATAATTTGTACTTGAAATAAACTTATTATGAATGTACTTTGGAAATATTACCACAGTTTTCTTTTTAAACTGTAATGCTTTTCAAAAGCCTTATTCAAATGTTAACATTTTAATGTCAAAATTTTAATAATTATTTTTGTAGCTCTGGTGTTTTATCTGTGGAATATTATGTGTTTATTCTCAGATTATTATCACTGTAATTTATTGACTTTCTATGATAGTTTTTAAATTGTAGGGTTTTTGTTCATCTGTTTGTTTGTTTGTTTATTCAACTATCATATGTCTTGAAAAGATGTCTTGAAAGAGTATAATCTTATTCCTAATTATCCTTTAACATTCCTTAATATTTAGATTTTATTCTATGCCTTTATTGTAATTTTGTTCTTATTTGCCTTGATATTGTTTGTATTAATGCGAGACGTTGGCTGGATTACTTAATATTATGTTTTTTGTTTTGGTTTGCTTTAGGTGGGCTCCTTCTTCATGATCAACCTGTGCCTGGTGGTCATTGCGACGCAGTTTTCGGAAACCAAGCAACGTGAGAACCAGCTGATGCGTGAGCAGCGAGCTCGCTTCCGGAGCAACGAGTCCACGCTGACTAGCTTGGCTGAGCCTGGCTCGTGCTACGAAGAAATTCTCAACTACCTTGGCCATCTGTTACGCAAATTTTACCGCCACGTTGTTCATTTTTATAACAGCGTGTGGCGCAAGAGCAAGAGCGCTAACCTCGGTGAGTCCACCACTGTGGGCGGGGCCAACGGACACTGGAGCAATAAGGAGAAGATTGAGCTGACCCGACACCTCGTTCATCATCATCATCATCATCCTCATCACCATCGGTGCGTAGGAAATGGCATGGAGGTCCCAGAAATGAAGGCAGTGCTTCTGAGTGGAGATAAACGCCTTCAAAAATACGCTTCCTCATTCCCTCTGACCATGCACAGCCTCAAGGGTATCGGTGTGAACTACCCCACCATCCTGCCCCTGGCCTTCTTCACCCACTCACGTGTTCACCCCAGATGCACTAGTGCCCTCAAGACCAACGCACGCATCCAGAGTACCAATAACAATACACAGCATGGTGAGAAAACACACACACACACACACACACACACACACACACACACTCACACACACTCTCCACTGGAACTTTCCATTGGCATAATTATTACTGCAGCTAATTAACACTAACCCAAAGCCAAGCCCTAACCTCAGTAATGAAAAGGCAACTTATTGGCTCTATTTTTTGTTATTTTCTTTTATTATTTTTATTTCAATCCATTTATGTGACGTTTTAATGACTGCACCTGCAAAAATGCATTGTTTTTACTTTAAAAAAATTCTTAGAATGTTTTATTAATATTTTAAACAGTTAACATCCAATGTTTCATTAAATAAAAGTTTTATAAATGTACCTGTACAGGTGTGTAACCAAGGAAATATTACCACTTTGACTTCTAACTAACTTGTGACTTTCAAGCCTCAAGTTTTACTCACCCTCATGTTCATATCTGGATTCGTATTGATTTAAGATCTGTAGGAGTATTTATGTCAGGGTTATATCCCGTAATATATACAGTATGTCAATAGACAGACAGACAGACAGACAGACAGACAGACAGACAGACAGACAGACAGACAGACAGACAGATAGATAGATA
>JAOVVH010000034.1:699524-713230 GCA_028566435.1 Scorpiodoras heckelii | reverse complement strand
ATTGTAGAAGTACAAAGTGCAGCTATATGGGAAGTGGAACTGAGAACATGGACAATGAGTGTAGAGAAAAGGAGGTGTTGGGTCAAGTCAGGTTTCTACAATGTTGGATTTACTGCTAGTTATTTATTTACTTTCGAACAAACCTTGTTTTTTTATTATTATTATTAAGATTCAATTCGATTTTATTTCTATAGCTCTTTTAACAATGGGCATTGCTGCAAAGCAGCTTTACAGAAATCCGGATAGAGATGAAGACTTAAATCCCTAATGAACATTGGCAAGGAACAGAGACGGCAAGGAGACGACATGAGGAAGAAACCTTGAGAGGAAACAGACTCAAAACGGAACCTCTTCATCCTCTTCTGGGTGACACCGGATAGTGGGATTAGAGTCATTACTATTTCACAGCTGTATACTATAAAGTCAGACTGTACTGAGTGTGTTAAAAGGAGCAGTTTAGTGCAACAGTTTAGTGCAACATTAAATCTGTAAAATCCAGGTGCAGTTATTCACTAAATAACGAATGAGACTTGGGCGTAAATTACTGTAAATATGAATGCTACCAGAATTTAATCATATTTACTGTTGTGTTTTTTGGTTTGTTACTGTGGCAGGGCAGTGAGGGGGCGTGGCCAAGTGTTGGTCACGGGCAGAGAACAAACAGACGCGGGTTGAACCTACGCTTGACCACGCCCCCTCGCTCCCACAGTTACATTCCAGAAAGATCATGAAAGTTCACTTGACTCATTTTCAGAATCTAGTACGAAGCCGGGATGCACTTACAGTGATTTTTCCGACGAGATTTTATTTTTTAATAACGATAAAGAACAATGAAAAGCAGAGATATTCTGCCCTGCGTGGTCTGCGTGGGCTATACGGAGCAACGGCTCTATAAATAAAAGCGTATTCCTTTTGTGAAATTTTGGGATATGGTAGAAATCTGGTTTTATTTCGGAGCTCAGTAAGGCAGGGTTTAGGTCAGGCTTCTGGAACAAACCACGGCATGTAATATAAGAGAAACGTTTATAAAAACTGTCTAGAGCAAATGAACTGTTAATTTAAAGAGAGCGTATTCGTATCCATGGTTACATCCCTAATATAACATCTCTAATAACGGTTTCTTCTTCGTTATCAGGAACTGTTCAGATTATTAGCATTTGTGATGCTTGATGAGCTTCTTTTACGGTTCATCCTAAACTTTAATTCACATCAGGTTCTTCCTTTAAAGTTCATCCCGAGTTCAGGGAAATGATCTGCAGTGGCTTTTTTAAAAAAAATTCCTCATGAAAGTCAATCACATTCATAAAACATAAGAGCGTAATATAAAGCATAAACATGAGGATAATGACCATGTGGAATCCTCTCTGTTAGCATAATCAGGTAGCTCTTTCATGGAGTTTTAGAAGCCATAAAAAAGATGAGAGCGCACACACACACACACACACACACACACATTCTCACAGTTTGGCAGAGGTAAAGTTCTGTGTCGCATCGCTGATCTTGGCATGAACTCAAGCTCAATCTGCTTTAGTGTCTCGAGGCCATTTTCTCCCGCTCTCTCTCTCTCACACACACACACACACACACAAACACACACCGTCATTTTTCCTCTCAAAGACACCTTGAGCAGTCACACTCGTGATGGATGGAGGGGGACACTGGACTTCTCGGGTTTATGATCTCACCGATGACTCGTCTATTTCCCAGCACACACACACACACACACACACACACACACACACACACACACACACACACACACCTTTTGCCATGCTAGCATTTTTTAATAGTGAGACAAAAAAACTGGGTCATCATGCTCCTTAATATACACACACACACACACACACACACACACACACACACACACACATTGCTATACTCGTGAGGACCTTCCATAATTAATGCATTTGGTCCCCACAGAAATATAATGGTATGTGCACACACACACACACACACACACACACATTTAAACTGACACACACACTTCACTTCTGTGCTAAAAATGTCTAAGCTTAAGATTGAATAAGAATATTTATGAGTTTGAGACAGTAAAATCGAGGGCAGCCCACACCGGCCTGTCACATTTAAGCAGAAGAGACTAGGGAAGACCATTAACACACACACACACACACACGCACACACACACACACACACACACACACACACACGCATGCACACACACACACACCAGGAACAGGACTGCAGCTCCCGGATGCCGGCAGAGCAACTTTGCAAGATTTTTTTTGCACTCAAGTAATTTAATGACTGTGGTGCTTAATGAGGTGTGTGTGTCTCTATTTGTGTGTGTGTGTGTGTGTGTTTCAGAGGCCCTCCAGAGACCGTATTATGCAGACTACTCTCCAGCCCGCCTCTACATCCACACCCTCTGCACCAACCACTATCTAGACCTCTTCATCACCATCATCATCGGCATCAACGTCCTCACCATGTCCATGGAGCACTACAACCAACCCAAGGTGAGACACACACACACACACACACACACACATCTCTGCTAAAAAAGTGTCTGTACTGAACATGTCAGAAAAGTTCCAGCTTTACCCCTGACACCGGAGACTCCTTCCAAGTTCTGTTAACGTTAAATAAGCATACACGTCTCTGTGTACCAGCTGTTGCTATGGAAACGATTGCATATAAAAAAACGAGCGCATTTGCAGCTGCACTACTGTCAGAGCTGCTGTTATAGAAAATTAATCAACACCTTCTGACCAATCAGAATCCAGAATACAACAGTGATATGGTACAAACACTCTGTTAAAAAAGAACAGAAGAAAACAATATTAAGGACTCGGTGAGTAAAAGTAGAAGTACCGCATAACTGAGTATGTGAAATAAACATATCACATTTCAAAATTGTAGCTTTAGCAGTTCTTTAGATATTGAAAAGTGGCACCCCCTATGGATGAAATGTTATGAAATTTGGTGTGCATATAAAGAATGTGGTGAAATTTTGTGAAGTTTAAGCCTTTACATCACTAGATATTGGCTAGTTTATTTCTAGATCTAGAACTTGAAGTTCTAAATATTGGTTCTAGATTTTTGCTTTGAACATTGTTCACTAAGTGGCGCTACTCCATAAATGAATCTTAATGAGCTAGGGTAATGTAATGAGCCTCCTGCACTTCAGGGGGGTGCTATCACAAAGGGCTAACACACACCTAGAGACACAAACCTTATTTTTCGTATCAGACACGTGGAGCTACAACCACAACAAGTGTCATGTGGATTGGTGGCGTCTGAGTATATTGATATTCTTGACTACAAATTGGTAAAAATATTTTTTATAAACAAGTATCAGATGTCAGAGACGTGTTTCTGTGTGTTTAGTATCTGGAGGAATCCCTGAAATACTGTAACTACGTCTTCACGCTGGTGTTTGTGATCGAGTCCATGCTCAAGCTGGTCGCCTTTGGCTTCAGGAGATTCTTCAAAGACAGGTGAAGTCCAAAGGCATATTTCTGTATAAACACATGGAGTCAAGTTACATCAATATTTACGTATGGAAAGTTCCTTGTATTCAGAATCGGGTTATGCACATGCTTACTGTGAGGCCCATTCAGGGAGACTTCTGAGGTCACCAGGTTTTCTTGAGTAGAATGATTTCAGAGACTAGTGTCTAGACCAATGCTTTTAAGCACAAGCCCTGGACTAAGAAAAAATCACTGTCTTTGTGGTCAACTGTGATATGATGTAACATCAAAGTAAGAGAAAACAAAACACTAATATGATGAGAAGGTGATGAGCACTGAAATAAAATCTATAGGGAGTCTAGTGTATTGCCAGAAGATCACTTATAGTCAGCGGATTATAAAATAGCACTTGATCCAGCACATCTTATTATTTTGCATTTTATGTATTTATATCTATCGTGCTCTGACAGCTACTAGATTGTGAATGTAAACTGTCTCTTATTTCCTTACTTTCTCTCTCTTTCTGTCTCAGGTGGAATCAGCTGGACTTGGCCATCGTTCTGTTGTCCGTTATGGGAATTACTCTGGAGGAGATTGACCTGAATGCCTCATTACCCATTAACCCAACTATCATCCGCATTATGAGAGTGTTGCGCATCGCCAGAGGTACTCTAACGCAATCACACCCACTCATACTGTACTCATGCATGTAATACACACACTCACTACAGAGTAAACTGCTGAAAAGGAGCAGGGGAAGAATTACAAAGACCAATCTGAGCTGTTTTACAGTGTTGAAGCTGCTTAAGATGGCCACGGGAATGAGAGCGCTGCTGGACACGGTGGTCCAGGCTTTACCACAGGTTGGTGTCTACTAGAAGTTCATTCTGTAGTTCAGGGTACCACACTTTAATCAACAACCACCTCAGACAGGCTAAGGGTTACATTTGCTTACTGCACTGTTCACGGAGAAATATTTAAGTCTGTTTCATAAAATTAGCAAGCTGGAAGTGTTGATCATGAAACTGAGCGGTGTGGAAACTCATATAGCGTAATGCTGGATGTATGTACGGATGGATGGATGGATGTAGCATGTGATGTCTAGAGCAGCGTCTGAGAGATCTGAGACGTTCATGTCTGGCTTCCATAGCGTCTATGGTCAGTGACTAGTGATGCACAACCCGCGGCTCTGAAAGCACATTTTCACTCTGGGAAGTGGGAGATCAGGGTTTAAGGCCTTGGACCCACCTGCAACTTCTCAGCCATAAAAAGAAATATAAGTGGATAAGTGCATCTGCCAAATGCCATAAATGTAAATGGCTTTTACACAATGTTGCTCTCAGCGTACAGAAAGTGTGTATTCCTGTTCCATTAAAGCAAAAGAAATAAGGAAAAAATATCAGCCGTTTGTTTACCCGCCTGACTAGTTGACTCTTATGATAAAGCTTTGTGTCTTTGTGTGTGTGTGTGTGTGTGTGTGTGTGTGTGTGTGTGTGTGTGTGTGTGTGTGTGTGAACCCATACCATTTCTTCTTTCTTACTATAGCACATATATACTGTATTCCTAGAGGTGTTTCTGTCTGTTTTTTTTTTCTAGGTTGGAAATCTGGGGCTTCTTTTCATGCTGCTGTTCTTCATCTACGCTGCTCTGGGAGTGGAGCTGTTTGGAAAACTCGGTCAGTTTTTTCTTTTTCACTTTTTTTCCAAGAAAAATATTAGCATCGGAGATTCCTTGATGCACCGTTTTCTACGAAAAAGGGTTTCAGAGCAAATCTCTGGAAATTTTCCAAGTTTGCAAAATCCCCAGTTTGAATGAAACGTTACGGAGATTTACCCATTTGATTTTTCCTCCAAGACCATATACAGAAAAATGGAATTATTGATTAATTAACAGCATTAATTAAAGTTGTTAACTTGATAACTAGCTCATTCATATTTGTATGCAGAATGCTCGGAGGAGAATCCGTGTGAAGGTCTGAGCAGACACGCTACCTTCGAGAACTTTGGCATGGCGTTCCTAACCCTGTTCCGAGTCTCTACTGGGGACAACTGGAATGGAATCATGAAGGTTAACATGCTAACACACACACACACACACACACACACAGAGTGAACACACTGCACCTTTTCCTGAAATGTCACAGGATTATTAGGGCCACTGCAGACAGCATGGTTAATGTTAATAATGTGTGTGTGTGTGTGTGTGTGTGTGTGTGTGTGTGTGTGTGTGTGTGTGTGTGTGTGTGTGTGTGATACAGGACACACTGAGGGAGTGTAAGAGTGGTGATCGCTGCTTGACTTACCTGCCGTTGGTTTCCCCGCTGTATTTCGTCACCTTCGTCCTGGTGGCGCAGTTCGTCCTGGTGAACGTGGTGGTCGCTGTGCTGATGAAGCACTTAGAGGACAGCAACAAGGATGCCTGCGAGGAGGCGGAGATGGAGGCGGAGCTGGAGGCGGAGCTACAGGGAAAACGGTGGCAAAATGCCACCACCTCTGCTGGTGAGGTCACTGGGTCTCCTGCGCTTAAACTGGTAAGAATCTCTTCTACTTGGGGTTTTGGGGGTTCACCAGGTTCCTCACATCTCCTAAAGACATTCCGGCAGCTGCCTTCCAAAATCTATACAATCTTAAAGATCAATGATGCCTTCAACGACGGCGCGAATAGTTGATTAAATATGTTAAATAAAAATGTTAAAACAGTTCGGCTAACGTAATCCATATTTAAACGTACATTTTTTTATTCAACATTATTTGAATACTTTATGCTATGTGTTATTTTGTTAGGAAATACACTTTAGTCAAATTTGTTTGGAAAAGGTACTATGGCCTCAGCAGTCTCTATTATTCAGTCTCTTCGGGGTGATGTTTCCTTGTACCGCTGCAGTACATTTTCATTGACAAGAAAATTCAGTTGCTCGGTTCAGTAACTTCGCAAAATAGTGTTAAAAAATGTGTTATAAGATCGTGGATTGTTAACAAGCCTGAAAAAGTTGTAATACAACATTTGTTGCCAGGTCGCCCACAACTAATTGGTCAAATGTGACATTCCGAGCATCAGCTAACCTCGCCATCCTCATCTTTCCATTTATTTAATGGTCTCACATTTTTATTTTTCCTAAACAATAACCAGTTCTTCTTCTTCTTCTGTTTCTTCTTCCTTGTATTCTGTAACTTGTTTAAGTACTACCAACAACTTCTTCCTGTAGCCATAGATACCATCATGAAATTTTAACATCGCCACCTGCAGTGCTGGAGAACTCATACATAACATCATATTACTGTGACTGGGACCAAGACAGAATGGCTGGCTGGACAAATTGCCTATTAATTTTTATGTATGTGTTCATACCATGTACAGTTGTACAATTTATTCAGAAACACTCTGTGCATGGAAATAGAATGGAGTTATTTTTAGCACTCTGACATTTTACCAGACGTGACTTCACCATTATCTCTGTAATATATGATATTGCATTTCTTTTGGAGGACGGCACACTTTATTTTTTCTCCTAGTTACCCAAACCCAACATTAATCTGACTCAGAAGGGTTCCATTTCCAGGGTGACGACCTTCAGGAGAGAAACCTGCTCTCAGTCGGGAAGCCGTGCATATGGAGAATGCTGTCCTTACCAAACGACAGCTACATGTTTTACCCTAAAGCTGGACACAAACCCAGAGATCAGCTCTTCTCCAAACAGCAGACAGTCGATCACAATACAGTTACAGGTCATATAATCACTCCACTTATCACTAATCATTAGAAATATTATTCTTCATATACAAATACCTTTCAATTTAAACTTATTATTATTGTTTTCATCACCGCTAATGATGTTATCACAAATTTTCATAAAGTTACAAAAACTTAAAAGCAATTCAACATCTGTTTGTCGTGTTCAGGCTCGTCCCTGTCAGTGAAGTCAGAGTTGTGTGAATGGGAGTCCCTGCTGCAGGTTTCAGAGCCTCAGACTGGCCCTGCCTCTCAATTAGAGCTCCTCCCATCACATCACATGACTAGACAAAAGTCTCTCAGGATGCTCCAAAGACAGGTAGTGTGCCAACGTCCACGTGTAAATTGGTGTGATGAATGTAACGTGAGATGTTTACCGTTTGCATTTTGCACACTAGGAGGCGATAAAGAGCGACTCTGTGGATTCCACCAGTCCTGGATCGATGGACAACGTATTTCTGCGCCACTCTGAGTCTCTCAAAGTTCCCAGCATTCCTCTGACCGGAGGCTCCGCCCCTTGTTCACCTCTAGCCACGCCCCCTGCGTGTCGCAGTCGGACATCCAGCGTACATACGAGCAGACGCGTGTACAGCCAGCGCAGCATCCCGGCACGCATATCTACACACACACATCCAGACACGTGCTCGCACACACACACATCCAACACACACACCTCGGACGAAGAAATCAGTCAAATTCTGTGGTCTGCTGAGAGAAAAGACTCCAGTGTCCGGCTCCTGAGACGTAGCCACACCTTATCTCCACACGTCGCGGGCACTTTATGTTTGAAGAGCCAATCACAGCGAAGTACAGGAAGTGACCTTAGGAAGTACAACAGCATGGACTCCACCCATGGGGCGTGGTCAAACCAGCCACAAAAGAAGAGCGCACCCTTTAAAATGCAAGAAACAGAAGCGTCTCTTCCTTTGCGCAGGAAGCACAAAATGAGTCCACCTTGTCTTTCGACTTCCACAAACCCACCCGTTTTCTCTGAAACTTCTCAGAGCAGCGCGGTTCTGAAAAGGCGGGCGCCGTCATTTGACTCCACGCTGCTCCGGGAGTCTTTGGATCTTCCTGATTTTCTGCTAGTTGCTAAGCCCCTCCCACAACCTTGTTTAACAATCAATCCATCCGTCCCATTTGAGCAATCGAACAGTCACATTTCAGACGATGGCCAGTCGTTACACTGTGTCCCAAACGACACCTAATCAGATGTTTATGGACCCAATGTGGGCGTGGCTTATTGTTATGGGCTGGTCAGGATGTTACATTCAGCCAATGAGGATTGAGACCAAAACTTTTAATGCTAATGTGCACCTTTAATCAATGAATTCTAAAAAAAAAAAAAAAAACCACACGTACATGATAATAGTAAAGCGAAAATGAGTTATGCAAAATTTTGTTTGTTTTTGTTTTTTCCCTAATCATATTGATTAGAGATTTGAGAATATAAACCTGATATTGTTCATCTTGATATTTGTTCTGGACTATAACGAAGCTCACAGTAGCTCCTTACCCTACGCTTACACAAGATTGTGACAAGTGGGTGTGGCCTTTAGTTCCAGTGAGAAACTGTAGTAGCTGTAAATAACCTCTACAGCTAGCTAGTTAAACAGTGTGAAACAAATTTGTTTGATTTACATGTTACATGCTCTGCTTCCTACTAGCTTGTCGGATTAGATTAGCGACACATGCTAACTGTACCAGCTACGTACACTCACTAGCGGCGTCAGCAATCTCTGCTGCTTCCTTTCCAGCTTTATTTTTCTTTTTAATGTCTCTATACCCATTTAATAATAGGTTGTATATGACAGCATAAGAGGAAACCATGGTTATACTTTCTTTAATTTTTACGTCAAACTGGAGCAGGTAGAAAAATAAGATGCAAGTAGAAACTGAAACGGTTGGTTTGAGGAATCAGCGGAGACAATCATTTGGATTTGTTGCTTTATTTACTTTGCAAAAAATTAAGAAATCTCATTTCAAAAGTCATTTAGGAAAAGGACGCTCAACTGTCATTTTGTTGCTTGCTGTGGTGAACGTAGGGTTACGATCAGGTCATGATGGAGATTACTAAAATATCAGAATAATCGGTTCTGGATTGCACTAGAACCCTGTGTAATAGGGTGGTGTAAATGGTCATTATAAAACCCGGATCTAAGAAGAATTCAGATTAAGGTAATACATTTTTGGCAAGAAAGTCCAATACATTTTTCTAAAACAGAGCGAAGTCTAAAACAGAGATGAAGTCTCGAACACACTGCATGGCAGAATCATCAGCACTGGACCGAGGAGTGAGTAGTTACTCTAGACTCTACAGAGTTCATATATTTATTGAATGCAGCACCTATGATATTTTTATTGAAAACAAAAAGCCCAGGAGTTTTGCACGTACTCAAATGTTTTTAACGAGGAAATGTTAGTTTTTGTTGTTGTTGGTTTCCTATTGAAATAACAATTTCTACAAAATATATTCAACAATAACTTTATTTTTTCCCCTCGTGCCACCCAGAGATTCCGAAGCATGGCATAAAATATTGTTTATTATTATTATTATTATTATTATTATTATTATTTATATTATTATTTTTATTATTATTATTATTATTATTATTATTGCTTTCCATAGATTAGTTAATAGAGTGATGAACATTTCAACCAGTAAAGACGTGAAGGTGGCATCAAATATGTTTGTGGCCTGTAAGTGCAAAACGTGAACAAAATACAACAAACTCAAAAACACATCAGCAGTCACTAAATCCTCACTGAACAGCAAATGCATGTTGTGGTGTTTTTGATTTACAAATTTACTGTTGCACTTTTAGCTTTGTTGTGATTTGTGCTGTGATTTTAGTTTTGTTGCATTTTTAGTTCTGCTGTTGCATTTCTAGTTTTACTGAGATTTTAGTTTTGCTGTTGCATTTCTAGTTTTATTGAGATTTTAGTTTTGTTGCATTTCTAGTTTTATTGAGATTTTATTCATTCATTCATCTTCTTAACCACTTATTCCTGTCCCCAGGGTCACGGGAGAGCCGGTGCCTAGCCGGTGGCATAGGGCGCAAGGCACTGAGATTTTAGTTTTGCTGTTGCATTTCTCGTTTTATTGAGATTTTAGTTTTGCTGTTGCATTTTTAGTTTTGTTCTGTTTTACGTTTGTTGCATTTCCTGATTTGCTGCTGCATTTTGTTTTGAGTTGCTGTTGTGTGTAACATGTTTTACACATACAGGCTGCTGTCAGTTTCCCATAAAGAATCACAACCCAAAGCCAAACCTGTAGCTGCTCCTACATTTTCACATAGTTACTGCGTTACATTCGTGCTGTTTTTGTATTTAATAAATATTTGTTGTTACATGTGCAGTGGCACACCAACTGCCTACATTATAAAGTGTGCACTTTGGTGAAACAGTTCTACAGATAAAACTGCAACACAGTGCTGTGTTTTATAGCAATTTACAAAGCCGGAGAAAGACAATTTTGCATCTCAAGCTATGAATAGTATGTTAGAAAGGAGCATCAGTCCTTCCCTCAGCTTTAGACCAAATCGTTAGGTTTTATTCTTTACTTTAGACATTTTCATGTGTACTTTTACATCTTTTACATCTCTGATGTGGTAGAAAGACAACTCTTGGAATCTTAAGGGCTTGTAAATAAAATGTATGAGCAGTGGGTTATGAAGAGTCCTGTACCTTCCGCACACTTTCATTCCTTTTTGTGTTTTGATATTGAAATTGTGATAAATTGTCTATACAAAAATCGGGAAGAATTTTGGTGTACACCTTTGTTGAACAATGCCAAAAATATTACAGGTTTGACTGAAACCATGGTATGAATTCAGGACTTGTTACTGTACATTCAGGGCACTGAAGCCACGAGCAGAGGATATCCAGTGACTGACTGTATTTTAAAGACAATAAATTTCACTGAAGAGCAGAAACATCTACGTGAATTTCTGATGAGAACTTGAATGGAGTGATGCTTGAAAAGAAAATTATGTTGATAAGCATGTCTGTTTTTTTTCCCCAGAGTGATCAGAGTGTTGCAACTCGGGCCAAGACAGGTTTGTTTAAACTAGCTAAAATTTCAAACTAGCGCTTATGTTAATTTGGGAAGTTAAGAATGTATAGAATTGGAAATTTGTTCACAAAAGTGCAAGGAATCTCTTGTTAGAAATCCTAAAAAAATTTTAAGATCATATGGAAACTTTTTTTTTTTTAACAATTCTAAGGTTAAAATATATACTGAACAGTCTTCATTAAGCTCACGGTCAATGATACAAACTATCAGGAGAATAAGGATTCATTGCGGAAACGTTAGTGGTTTAATCAGGAGCTAAGTTTGAACGTACTTGAACGTGTAGAATAAATACAAATAGATGGTAAAATCTGTAGAATGAATATGGAAGAGAACGTGACATCTCGGGTTATGAACATGCTTGATCTCGGGGAAGGTAAGATATCCGAAATACACTGTAAAAAGACTGCAGTTTACTTTAAAAGTAAGAATCCAGGCTGCACTTAATATTTTGTGTTCATTTAAGTTAAAATAGTAACAAGGATGTCAGACACCGATATTGTTCTGTTAACTTCATAATTAAAGTTCAATGAATTTTAAGTGTAAGCATAGTTATGTTCAGGGGTGGAAAATGTGCTGAGACTTTATACTTAAGGTCAAGTTGTGTGTCAAAATCTAAATACAACATGAAACTATCCAGCTGAGAATATATACTCAAGTGGATGTCAAACAAGCTGCTACCTTTAAATGTACTCAGGTATTAGCTTTTAAGCTAATGTTGCATTTTAATGTTAAAATGAACTTTTGTTACTTATCTAAAATTAGTTTTTTACATTTTACATTTTTGTCTGAAATCATTATCACAATTTATCTCTGTTTTCTTTGTTTAAAATTAACATGTCCTGCAGCCGACATTTGCCACTAGCTAGGATTCGGTTAGCTAATGTTAGTGAAATTAGCAAAACATGAAGTTCATGCCTTCTAGGGAGGTCAAAGTGATGCCTCGATGTTATATGTCCTTGTTCATTCAGATATTTTGTCTGCCTTCCTCTATTGCAGCACTTGCAGTCCAGTGGATTATACAGCGTATCTTCACACACATACAGTAGATAGCTATAGCGCTAACGATGTTGTGTTCGAGAAGGTCACAGCAGATGGGCTGCGCAGATCCTAGATTATTTTTTTACTGAAATGTATAGAAATCTTTGAGATTTCTATCAGGTACTTTGAAGGTCGAAATAAAGTCATATGGAGTTGAAATACAGTTGCAAAAATACATGTATTGAAGTACAAAGTAAAAAAGTACAATTACACATTTAAACCTTTACTCAAATCCTCACCGTGTGAGCTGCATACACAAACATAAGAATGAGGAGTTTGAGATGTTCTGCATTCAAGATCCATGTAGAAGTGTCCTCCAAACTTGTTAGACATTATAGGAATGAATGCGTTCAGTGAAGCAGGTTTTAAGCAATATTTATAACATTTATGATATTTGTAAGCGGTGGTATTTATATATAAATACAACGTGATGATTCAAAAAATCATAAAACGTGTGTATAGAATGATAGAAATCCTATCGAACAGGAAATCCACGTTTGTGTCCTGATGGTGGTGTTTGATCTTTAACATCGGAACAGAATTTCAGTCAAATTTCAGTCGAATTTTCTGTCTCGTTGCTTTAGCAGCCTATTATTCTCTTTGATTAAGCACTGTTCACTGAACTTTTCTTCCTGACTGGGAAGAAGAAAAAGCACTTTCGTTTACTGTAAAATAATTTCTCTCCTGAAATTCTAGAGGTGTTAATCTGTACTGAAGCACTTTATCTTTATTACCTCCCCAGGGCATGCTGCTGTTTTAGAAAATTAGTCTACAGCCATAATCACAATGAGTGTCTGACTCACAGTACATCATCTCATTACTCTGGAAAATGTGATTTTATGCTGCATTCCACTGAAGCTCGTAAATCGCAATTTCTAGAAAAAAACTAAACGAAATGCTCCCTCAATTCAGACGTTCGTCAGAAAGGTGTCCTGAAATCCCAGGTTCAGCACATGACATCACATCAGCTTGGCTGCTCAGACCATCAACAGTAAATATCACTTTACTACTTTTAATGATTTTAACAGTACTTAATTTTAACTGGTCAGCCACAACATTAAAACCACTTGCTTAATATTGTGTACCAGGAACCAGGAACACCTAGCGAGACCTGCTGTTTTGGAGACGCTTTGACCCAGTCGTCTAGACATCACAATTTGGCTCTTTTCAAAGGTGCTCAGATCCTCACGCTTGCCCATTTTTTCTGCTTTCAACACATCGACTTTAACAAGAACTGATCACTTGCTGCCTACTATACTCCACCCCTGTACAGGTGCCACTGTAATGAGATCAATATTATTCACTTCACTTGTCGGTGGTGTTAATGTTATGGCTGATCGGCATATACAGTGGGGCAAAAAGTATTTAGTCAGCCACTGATTGTGCGAGTTCTCCTACTTAGAAAGATGAGAGAGGTCTGTAATTTTCATCAT
>JAOVVH010000034.1:673374-687237 GCA_028566435.1 Scorpiodoras heckelii | reverse complement strand
AAAAAAAAAAAAACACACACACACACACACACACACACACACACACACACACACACACACACACACACACACACACAGTCTTATCCTGGCTCTCTGACATGCTCTCATTAAAACAAATAGCAAAGCTCACCTTTACTCTTGGACCAACAGGAGAAGAATCACTACATTTTTAATCACCAAAACTAGAACCAGTCTGCATGCAGGTCCTGACCTAAAGTAGTTCTAAGATAGTAGGTTAGATTGGGGCTTGGCTTCTATAGTTACATCCTTACAATGTTATTTTTAAGCACTCCTGATACTTTTATATTCAGATTCCATGTAGAAGACATTCATCCCCTGCTAAACATCTTCCCATAAACTACCAATTCGTCACTCACTGATAGATCTGTAAAAAATTCTGATTGGTTGAATGATTAGGATTGGTTAACTAATCTTCCATTAACACCATCAGTAAATTATGCCAAAGATTTAATAGTTCATAATACGTTTTCAAGCTGCTGAACATTGACATCCCCCACAAAGTCATGTAATAATTAATATGTAATAACAGGTGTGAAAGATCTGCTAAAATAAAAGGCTTGTTTGATTGATCAATTGTCAAGGATGAATTCCAAACAACAGCATTTGGAAATCCCTTAATGACCATATAAACTACTTCTTGAAATTTGATTCATAGTCAATTTGTATTCATAATCACCCATCATTCTTAGATATCATTATCCACGAACCCACGAGTATTATTGCAATGCATGAAAGGGCTGCATCCAGAATAGTTTGTAGATTGATATGAGTCCATCTCTCTCTCTCTCTCTCTCTCTCTCTCTCTCTCTCTCTCTCTCTCTCTCTCTCTCTCTCTCTCTCTCTCTCTCTTCGCTCTTTCTCTGTCTCTCTGTGCCTACATTATTCATGTTGGAATGAGACCTGAGCTAAAGTTACATCAAGGCAAGAAGACCTGACAAATTAATGCTTCTTCTACAGTCTCACAACAGCACACCCACTGACATGGATCCTCTGACACAGTTACTTCACCCCTCAATAAGTCACTCATGGAAGGTCTAACTGAGCAGATCCAGTCAAATCCAGGAACTAGTCATGTCTTTTTTATGCTCTTTGCAACGGAGTATCTGTGTCTCAAGTAATAAATAGGAGAAAAGAATGTGTGGATAAGTGTGGGAATAGAGGATTATAGAGAACTCGCTCAGTACAGGAACTCGGTTTGCCCATGAAACTCTTTATGGACCTAGAAGTGGAACCATGAGGATACAATTATACAATTACAGTCCAGACAGTACACATCATCCCGCCTTAAAGAGTGTGAGTGCATCATAAGGTAAGAAAAGTTGTTTAGGAATTGTTTCAGTTTTTATCTTAATGTACAAAATATAATGGAACTGATTTGTCCCTGCCAGATTTTGAAAGTTTTGATAATGCTAATTTACTTTGTACACATTGTGTATGCCAATAAATTCAAATCATCAGCACAGTTGATTTACATTTCACCCTGCCCCTAAAAATGTAAATAAATGGCACAGCTATAAGAGCAGAAAACAACAAAATGGCAATTACACCATGAACGCACCCAGTGATGTAGTTCAGCTAATTGATTAGTTAGTCTTATTTGTCTTAATTTATAGATTTGTTTTGGATTGCTTCCTTCAAGTCATGTTATGAAGTGGCCGATTTTCACTAAAATTGCATATTAGTGATTCTCCTTCTCTGTAAATTTTTTAGAATCCAAATGATCCTGTAAACAATTGAATAACAAATTTGTTTGTAGCCTGCTTGATAATTGAGACCCATTATGATTAAATATAGAAAAAAATGGGTAAATGTAATACAAATTTACATGATGAAGTTGTAATTTATCTCTCTTTCTGTGAAGCTGCAAAATAGAAAAGGGAGAAAATGCCAGGCAAAAAGGGTGACTCAAAGTCAGCAGCTAAAAAAGGAGGGAAAGCAGAGCCAGAGAAAAGTAAAGGCAAAGAAGAAGAAAAAAAAGGGAAAGATGACAAAAAGGGTGCTAAAGATGACAAGAAGGGAGGAAAGGATGATAAGAAAAAAGGAAAAGAAGAACCCAAAGGTAAAGGAAAAGATGATGGAAAGAAAGGAAAGGACAAAGGAAAAGGGGCAAAAGTGGTCAGTGAGTCAGAAGAGGGGTCAGATGCAGAGCCGATTGAGAATGAAGAAGACTTAAGTGATGATGAAGAAAGGGATGAAGAATCAGAAGAGGACACACGCAAGCGTGGACATGGAAAGGCTGATAAAGGTAAAGCAGCAAAGGGAAAGTCCAAATCAAAATATGCCGCGTCAGATGAGGAGGAAGATGAAGAAGATGAAGAAGATGAGGAAGATGAAGAAAGTGACGAAGATAGAAAAGGAAAAAAGAAGTCAAAAGATGCTCATAAATCCAAATCTAAAACTGATACAGAAGGAACAAAGAAAAAGGCAAAAAAGAAGGATGAGGTTCCACCTGAGCCAGTTC
This sequence comes from Scorpiodoras heckelii, assembly GCA_028566435.1. Taxonomy (NCBI): domain Eukaryota; kingdom Metazoa; phylum Chordata; class Actinopteri; order Siluriformes; family Doradidae; genus Scorpiodoras; species Scorpiodoras heckelii. The sequence goes on along the minus strand of JAOVVH010000034.1, from coordinate 684,755 downwards.
CAGAACCTCCAAAGAAACTTTTTGGTTTCCCTGGAATAGGGAAGAGCTCAAAGAAGCGACTAAAAAGTACTTCTAGGCTGTTTCTTGGACTTGGTAAGCAAAAGAGTTTTGTGGTCAGAAAAAAGAGAAGGAAATCTGTTTTCAAGAATGCCCCAAGGCTACTGATGCGCTTCAAAGCCAGTAAGAAAAAGAAGAAAGAGAAGGAACAAAATGACCAGATGGGTCGCAAGCCATCATACATGATACTTAGAATTGGTGGCAACAAACCAGCAGAGAAGAAATCTGGGTTTTTCAAGGGACTTTTTGGAAAAAAGAATGATGATGGGTCAAATTTTAAAAACCGAAGTCACATTCTGGGGAAAGCTGCTGGTGCAATAAATTGGCTAACTAAGAGGTTCCTCTCGACAAAATTAAAACAGAGACCATTTGGCAGAAATCAGGGCCGCTGGGGACAGTCAAGCAACAAAAGGTTTCCTGGGGGAAGTCGACAAACAAACTTGCGAGGACCTCGTGGGCATCACAACTATGCATATGAACATGATTTTGATGAATATGACTATAATGATCAGCATAGAATGAAAGCTGGTGCATTTAACAGACAGTCATTGCAGAGAAATTCACATTGGTGTGAAGATCTTGTTGACGGCTATGACCCTCATTCACATGATCAAGGCTATTATGAAGTTGGGTATGAATACTACAACCCGCACATGGACATACAGAATGGAGGAGAGTATTATGACGATGGTATGGGCTGCTATAACACATATTCTGCACAACCTGAAATGGGCTACTACCCAGAGGAAATGGAGTATTATGACCAACAGCACCTGGTGGATCCATATTACACTGATACTATGGAATACTATGATGAGAACCAATATCTAATGGATGATTATTATGAACCTTATGGAGATGAAACTGAATTTTATGACCAGGGTCAGTTTGATAATTATGATGACCCTCAGGAATTCTATGACAATCCATATGGGGAAGTTGGAGCGGCTGATCCATACATGATTTCATATGGAGCTTATGAAGATCCATATCTCCAGGACTACCAGTTTAATTACAGTGAATCAGGGGTTACCCCATATGTTGAATCTTCCTATAACATGTACCCGCCATATAGTTATACAATGCATGATGTCATGGAGGATGATGAGTTTAATGATGTTTCTGTAGATCCAATGGATCTTCAAGGAGACATGTTCAGAGTTCCAAGGCCTCAAGTAAAGCTTTTTGGTGAAGAAAGGATAGCAGTTGAACATCCTTTATTGCCAGCACTATATGATCAAGATGAAATGTCACAGATTCATTATAAAAATGTACAATTCATTCCTGATGCACCAATGAATGGTGCTTTTCCTGCACCAGTATATACACAAGATCTGATCCATCCAGGTTTACCTCAGATTCCCACACCAACTGCAATGTTAATTAAGCATGTTAATAGTCCTCAGGGGTTTGTGAGCCCTAACATTCAGTCTCCACATATGCCATCCATAGCCCAAGGTGGTGCTTTCCCCCCATCACCTTCCCCAAGCAGGAGGTCCATGGGAATGATGGCTTCCCCTGTACAGAGACCCCTGTCCCCTACGTTAGCAAGAGAAAGATTCACAGAGCCAATAATGGATGTGGCTTCCCACCATGTTCCCATGCAAAAACAAAGCTTCCATGCCTCTCCTCAGCCGTCTCTACGGAGAAGACAGAGCCCCTCTCCACAGCCCTCCATACGTGGATTTGGAGTTAGGGATGTGCCTCCATCTCCACTTAGAGGGATGTCATCTCCACATGCTCAACGCCCACCTTCCCCTTTTGGACAGAGAAAAATCACCCCACCTGCTTCTCCAGCAGCCTTTAGTCATTTCCAGCCTCAGGCATCATTCATAGAAGCCACGTCTACCCCTATTCCTATGGCCAGGCGAATGCCTAAACGAATGCCCTCATTTCACACAAGCCCTCAAGTTTCTGCTCACAGTTCCATCCGCAAGCAAGGCCCACCCCATTCTCCCCGTGCTTCAATAAGAAGAAACAGCCCAGTTTCCTCCCCATCAATAACTCATCGTCCATTTGGTGCCAGGAAGCTTCATGGTTTCACATCTCCTCCTAAGCAAATGAGTCCTTCAGCCTCTCCTCAAATGGGCAGGTGTTCTGTGGGTAATGTTCAGCAGATGGATTCCAGTAGGCCACATTCCCCATTTGCAGCTCACAGATCATCACCCACTCCTTCAAGGAGAACTTTTGCAATTGGTTCAGAATCTCCTCAGCCTCCTCTACCAGCAGGACAAAGATCCCCATCACCCAGCTTCTCCCGTAAGTCAACTCGTCTGATGAGGAAGCCTTCATCATTTGGATCACCTAGTGTTCAACTGCGTGGAATGGGGCGTCCAAACATTCCCATGGGAACAGTTAAACCCTCTCTTGGTCAAATGAGTCGTTTGGGTGCTTCAACCAAAAACATGACTCCTTCCAGAGCATCTATACGTAGCAATAGAACTGTCATGGCTCAGGACATTAGAGCGTCCCCAAAGCTTCCAGGTCAACACCCTGGGATGGTTGTTATGGAGCAGAGGCACTTCATTCCCCCAGGACGATCTGGTCCCACAAGTAATATACAAAGACCTGTTGGTCTTGGCCGTCCTCTGATGGCCAGGCAGTCTCTGAGGCGAGGACCCCCTTCACCACAGCCTTCTCTAAAGCACATTGGTCCTATATCACCACAACCTTCTATTAGGCATTTGTCTAGGCCAACATCCCCTCACCCCTCTATCATTCATGGCTCACAATTATTAACACGTAGTCCTTCCCCTCATGCATCACCCATACCTATTGTCTCAAGTCCTTTTCAAAATCAAATGATAAATGTGCCTCAGTCACCCATAGTCACCCATGCCTCTTATACATCACCCTTCCAGCAACCTGTACAACCTTATGCCCTTGAAGTTACAGGTATAGAGCAATTTCCTGAGCATCCTTCTTTACCCCAATTCTCAAATGTGTTGCAAAATCCAAATTTGCTTAACACTACATCTATACCTCAAGTAGCACCTGCACCACATACTGTTTTACAGCAGTCCCCAGCAGCCTCACCTGATATATCAAATGCTTTGCAAAATACTCAGGTCCGTGAAGCATCTTTTGTTTCACCGCTGCAAAGACCAGGGTCTCCATATGCTCCTGAAGTAGCACAGCTCCCTGGCTCACCATCATTACAGCCAACAATGTCGCTATATGCTCCTGAAACAGAAGTGCTTGGACAGGGTCCACTTCAGGCTGCATCTCCCACACTATCTAGTGCTATTCAAAATCCTTACCTTCTTAACACCTCATACAAATCAGTCCTACAGATGCCTTCTTTCCCTTACTCACCAGTTGTGTCACAGTATGATTACATAGAGGAGCCAGGCCCTGGCCCCCTCCTCACTAATGCTCTTCAAAACCCCAATGTCCGCAATGCTACTTACCAAACACATTTACATAGGAGAGGATCCAGATATGTTCCTAGCCCAAGGAGATCACCAGTTCTCTCAAATGCCATACAAAATCAACAAATCCAGAAGGCTTCTTACCAAACACAACTCTCATATCCAAGGAAAACCCATCCCTCTGTTTCCATGAGGGGTTATAACCAGAGCCCTATTCTGTCACATGCACTGCATAATCCTCAAGTCCGTGGTGCCACCTACAATCTGCCAGCTGGCACACTCATACATGGCAGTCCAGTGGTGACTCCAGCTACCTCTCCAATGCTAACTAATGCTTTACAAAATCAACAGGTTCGTACAGCTTCCTACAGACTTTCAGATGGGACCATAATCAATGTGGAGCCCCACCTACAACAACCATTGAATCCAAACATCTCAAATGCCTTAGATAACACAAACCTGAGATATGCCTCTTATAGACTTCCAGATGGGACTATAATCACCACAGATTCCCTTCAACAACAGCACCATCAACCATCTTCTCCAAATCTATCCAGTGCTTTGCAGAATGCAAACATGAAAAATGCTTCCTACAGATTTCCAGGCAATTCAGTTTTTACAGATTACCACCAGAAGCCAGTTTCTCCCAATCTGTCCCGTGCACTTAGAAATAATAGCATTCGAAATGCATCCTATAGGCTGCCAGATGGAACAGTTATTTTTACAGAGCAACAAGTGGAACCAACTTCTCCAGCCCTCTCAAGTGCACTTCAGAACCCAATAATTCGAAACGCATCCTATAGATTAGGTGATGGCACAGTTATTGTTCCTGATTATGGTCAGTCAAAACCTACCTCCCCAAATTTAGCACATGCACTTCAGAACACACAGATGCGAAATGCTAGCTATAGGTTGCCAGATGGGTCTATTATAACCACACAGCTTACTACACCTTCCCCTAATTTGGCAAGTGCTCTACAGAATCCAAACGTGCGTCATGCTACCTATCGACTACCTGATGGGAGTATAATCAGTGCTAATCCAGTACACTCACCAAGCCTGTCCAGTGCCCTCAAAAATATAGATATCAGAAAGGCCTCTTTTAGGCTTCCAGATGAATCTGTTTTTTTAAATGCTAAATCAACTGGTCCAAACATGGAAGAGGCTTTGAAAAATAAAAGCCTTCGCAAAGCCTCATATCGACTACCAGATGATTCTATTATATCAGCGGATCCTCAGAGTCATAAAACCAATCCAAAACTTTCACAAGCCCTTTTAAACCAAAATCTTCGTAAGGTTAGTTACCATTTGCCGAATGATTCCATTCTCAGGCAAGGTTTTGCAGTTTCATCATCACCTCAACTGACAAGTGTTCTGAAAAATACTGGCCTAAAAAATGCCTCCTACCAGCTTCCTTCAGCACTATCTACTGTTACAGCATCTGGTTTGATTATTGGGCCAGATGGCAGATATGCAATTGTATCCCCACAAAGAAAAGGGCCTGAGGAACACTGGGCTATGAATGCCAGGGAGGGACAAAGTGCAGAGGATGTGTGGGCTGCAGAGAGGGTTTTACCTCATGGAACTGTACAGAACCTTTCCAAGTGGTCTATGTACCGTGATGAAAACATGATAGACCAATTTTCTCCACCACCTACTGGTGCTGGGTCCAGGGAAGGTGAGGTGCACTGGATACCAGATCGAGAGGGGGAGCCCATAGGCCAGTGGTATGATAAGGTAACTCCATTTACTTACTTTTATATTAAAAAGTGGTTGTGGAGCCAATTTTATAACTATCTTATTATATTATAATCTAACTGTCTAGGTTCTACATTTGCAGTGGATTTAGTTCATTTCAGATCGATTTATAGATAATAAATTTAATTTACCCAAACCTGGTGTAGTTTTACATGTTGGTAATGAAGGAAAGGTCAATGCTGAAGGTCGGTGTGCCTTTGAGCTTGTACAAAAGGCCTGGCCAAGCTTAACTATCTCCATCAGGGTTTAGCTACAGACTCTTTGAATACATGGGATGTCAGATGAGATTTACAAGACTGATTATATCAATGCTCAGGTTACCTTGTTGACAGCTGGTATCTCTGCATTGAAGTATCTCTGGCCAGCCTGGTTGCCCACTGACCTAAATTCTTAAAAAGCACATTAAAAGTCTGAATTAGGGTTGCAATTAATATAATTGAAATCAGATAAAGAAGATTTCAGCACAATGCAAATTATTAAAATGGTGACATGCTTTTACCTCTGGAGTAAAGTATAAGGATCAAATTATATGAGTGAAAATCACTAATCCTTCTTTTGTAATCAGATGTTTTCCATAAGAAGTCTGCCTACCATGAGCTACAGAGAAAAAAGAGAAGCCGATGGACTTGAGGACATGACACAGCTGGAGTAAGAAAATCACAGAGTAATTTTCTGCAAATAAGACAAAGTATTTACGTGATTAAATTACATGAAAATGTATTACTGACTTTATCGTTCTCATAGGGAATTAACAGAAGCAGCTGTTTTAATGAACCTGAAGACTCGCTTTGACCAGGAGCTCATCTACGTGAGTCAACATGCTGTTTCAAATGGTGTTATACTGCAGCGCTGTTAAATTCTGCATTCTGATTGGTTGGAATCATTGATATGACGTTGTGGCATTGATATGACGATGGAAGGAGTCTCCAGTGTCAGAGCTTTGTAACAGTCTGAAATTTTTCAGATGCCTAATAAAAGACTTTGGGACATGCTTTTATAGAAAACATGACTAAGTTTGGCATGGTATTATTAGCAGGGTGGTGCAGTGGGTATCACTGTTGCCTCACAGCAAGAAGCACCTGAGTTCCATTCCTGGGCTGGACCAGGGTCCCCTCTGTGTGGAGTTTGCATGTCCTCCCCATGTCTGTGTCCTCCCACTGTCCAAAGACATGCAGTCAGATGAACTGGAGATACTAAATTGTCCCTAGTTGTAAATGTGTCTGTCTGTGTCTGCTCTGCGACAGACTGGCAACCTGTCCTGGGTGTTTTCCTTCCTTCCACCCAGCTCTGCAACCCAGCAGTAGGATAAACAGCTTAGATAAAGAATAAATGAATTAACGAAAATATTATCTCCTCTTCATAGCACCCTATTCTTGATTAATTTCCTATAGCATCATGCCAGCCCTCTAATGAATTTGACAATGCACTTTTAAAGTGCACAGATTAAAGGTGATAACAGAAATGTAATAATAAAAAACTCGGTTGTTTATTCACTGAATTTATGATAATGTCAGCTTTATGGTATTGCTAAGAAATAATTGTATGTTAATGTTACTATAATACCAGATACTTGGTGGTGTTTTATGGGCTTTTGTGACCTTGTTTCCACTCTCTTCCTTTTTCCTAGACATACATTGGTTGTATTTTGCTATCAGTGAATCCGTACAAGTTATTGAACATCTATGGAACAGACATGGTCCTGCAGTATAACGGTCATGGCTTAGGAGAAAACCCACCGTGAGTGTAAAACACAATTACAAAGTTTCATTTGCATGAAATTGCCAATAAATTTCATTACTGTGTAAATATTACTATAGCATTTCCTGTATTAGTAACATAGCCACGGCATTTTAACGTGACAAGAAAGATGTATTACTTTCAAGAATGATGGAAAAAATTTATTGTGCTGTGTGGCTAAAAGTTGCTGTATGATGTCATAGAATAATTTGCATATTAACTGAATAATAATTCAATTCAATTCAATTTATTTATAAAGCACATTTCAAAACCGGAGCTGACCAAAATGCTGTACAGCAGAATAACAAATAACAAAAACAGGAAAGCAAAAAATAGAAAAAGAACATTTTTTTTTTTAAATAATAAATAGTTAGAGGAATAGAAGGAATAAAAAGAACACCAGGTTAACCAACTTCATAGGCCAAAGAAAAAAGGTAGGTTTTAAGTGGGTTTTGAATTCCTCTATGACTGTTAATGATCTAATATCCTCGGGTAATGAATTCCACAGTCTGGGAGCAGCAACAGAAAAGGCACAGTCTCCTTTATGATTCAAACGAGACTGTGGGACAGTTAACAATGATTTATTTGTAGACCGAAGTGTCCTTTGTGCCTTGTAAGGGCATAACATGTCACTGATGTACAGTGGTGCCATACCATGAAGAGCCTTAAAAACAAAAAGTAAAACTTTATGACGAACCAAAGATGACTACCTCGGACTTGCTTTCATTAAGCTGAAGGAAGTTATTGGTCAACCACTGATTACTTCCTTCATACATTCAGAGAGCGTATACAGAGAGTGTTTATCCCCAGGTTTACGGGGAAGATATAGCTGGGTATCATCTGCATAGCATTGGTAAGAAATTCCAAATTTATGAAAAATTTTACCCAGGGGGGCCAGATATAATGAAAAAAGAAGAGGTCCCAGGATTGAGCCTTGAGGTAGACCATAGGTGATGGGAGCAAATGTTGAAGTCCATTTACCCAATTGAACAGTGAATGAACGGTCTTTCCAATAGGAGGAAAACCAATCTAGAGCTCTCCCCTGTATCCCAGCAAACATGTTAAGATGTTTTAAAATGCTGCAGTAAGGTCCAGCATAACTAAAATGACACAATGGCTGGAATTGAGAGAAAGAAAGAAATAATGACCACTTGCATATGATGCATATGCATGCATTTGTCATTTGAACAATGGGGATTAGTCATTGGGTGAACTGGGGCAGTGGTAGCTCAGTTCTTAAGCCATTGGACTATTGATTGGAAGGTCATGAATTCAAATCCCAGCCTCACCAAGCAGAAACTTCTGGGCCCCTGAGCAAGGCCCTTAACCCTCAAAGTCACTCTGGATAAGGGGGTCTGCCAAATGCCATTAAGGTAAAAGGTAATCATTGATTGGTCATTGGGAATAATTGGGATGATTGACTGGTCATTGGGAACAATAATGATCATTGATTGATCGTAGGGAACAATAGTGCTTATTGATTTGCATGAACCCGTTCCTTCAATTTGTACAACCAACAGCTGTGTTGTGATCTTGTGAGCCATATTGAGTCACTAAAATCTGCTGAAATCTGCAACTACTGAAATAGTTGTTAAGTTGGCAACACTGCATATGTGATTGTGCATGTGAGAAAAAGTGTGAGAGAGAGAGAGAGAGAGAGAGAGAGAGAGACCGTCTCATATTTCTTTAACCTGCTGTCTTGTTCCTAGCTGAATAGATGGACACATCTTGTAATGTGAGAATAATCCAGAGATTATCTTGCTGTCTGTTAGTGTGTTGTTTAAAGATAGAGTGACCTCAGAGCCAGAAATGATACCTGGTGTATTCTAGTTTACTTACATTTAACTGTTCCTAATAATTTAACAGAACATGAATAGTGTTTGAAGGAGTTCAGCTGAAAAATTCAAATACGATTTGGGTCCTAATTGGCTTTCTGGGTTGTTTGCATTTGTTCTAGTCACCTCTTCGCAATTTCCAACCTTGCCTACATGACAATGATGGACGTCAAGCAAAACCAGTGTATTATCATCAGGTTGGCTATAAGTCTGTGTTTAATATCAATATCAAGTTAATAACAATTGCCATATGAGGTCAATATAGAGTAAATACATAAATATGACACTAATAATAATAATTAATTAAAGTTTATGAAAAGGTTTCACTTATAACTCTGTGCTCATGTGTCAGTGGGGAGAGTGGATCCGGCAAAACAGAAGCCACCAAGCTGGTCCTGAGATACCTCACTGCCATACACCATGAGCGAAATGTAACACAACAGGTACTCAAGCTGCTTTTTGTTTCTTACTCACTTTAAGAGCGGGAAAAACTAAGCTGATGAAAGAACGGCGGATTGTAGTAGCTACAGTACGTACAGACTAACTAGTTGTGTGGATGATCAACAACATTAAATGTAAATATGAAGTCAAAAAAGTACAGTGAGTCCCCCTATGTGTTTATAGGACTATACTGTATATCGATTCCTGTTATAATAAAAAAATAACATAATCCTTTTTCTGTTTTTATCCTTCACACTCTCATCATCACAGATTGAGGTGAGATTTAAGTTTGTTTGTTTTTTTCACTGTATTGTCTTGTAAATGAAATCAGAGCTAACTGGAATGCTCCAAACCCCAGATCCTGGAAGCAGCACCTCTTCTGGAATCTTTTGGGAATGCCAAAACGGTGCGGAACGACAACTCCAGTCGCTTTGGGAAGTTTGTCGAGATCTTTCTGGAGGAGTGAGTTGCTGCTTTGATGTTCACTTTATAGCACATTGTGAGCCCGAGATGATTCACTGTTTGGATTACTAGTACAGTACTAGTTAGTGTGTGTACATGTGTGTGGACCATCTTATATGTTATTAGACACTGATTATTTTTCTGTCATGCTGAAGGGGAGTAATAAGCGGTGCCATAACTTCGCAATATCTACTGGAGAAGTCCAGGATAGTTTTTCAGGTAATAGTTTTTCATTCTTTTAAATATATATTCTTAAGAGATCATGGACACAAAAGTCCTATTAGGGTGTGTGTGTGTGTGTGTGTGTGTGTGTGTGTGTGTGTGTGTGTGTGTGTGTGTGTGTGTGTAGGCAAAAAATGAGAGGAACTACCACATTTTTTACGAGATGTTGGCTGGACTTCCCGTTCACCAGAAACGAGTTTTCTACCTGCAGGAAGCCGAAACCTACTACTACCTGAACCAAGTAATCCACACACACACACACACACACACACACACACACACACACACACTTCGAGTAATATATTTGGACACATTGTGTTATTGTTTCAGTTGGTGGTGCTCGATCCTACTGTATATGAAGTTGATCTCACCTATAAAAGTTTACCAATACTGTGTGCACAAAAGCATTTTTCCGTTTACAAACGAACAGTCAGGTTGTGAATATATTGTACATACCGTGCAATGCACTAAGAAACTAAATAACATGGCTAATAAATCAGGGCGGTGACTGTGCGATCGAAGGGAAGGACGACGGCGAGGACTTCAGGAGGTTACAGAGTGCCATGGACATTCTTCACTTCAGCCCTGAGGACCAGAGCAGTGTGTTCAGAGTGCTTTCATCCATCCTCCACCTGGGCAACGTCTTCTTCCATAGACTTGAGGTACCAAACACATGCGCATCATCTTCCAGAATCATAACCAAGATAAATGCAGCCAGGAAAATCTGCAGCTTTTTCTTCATATGTAGACTGACGTTCAAGAAACGGCCAGCGTTGTGAGCGCTCAGGAGATCCGCGTGGTCGCCGAACTGCTTCAGATCTCTCCAGAAGGACTGCAGAAAGCCATCACCTACAAAGTGATGGTAAGATCATGGTTGTTCATTATGGTGGCGTTTTCTGTAAGGAGATGTTTATTTAACAAAATAATAATGTGTATTATGAAAGAATGTGGTGGGTGAGTGAGTGAAAGAGAAACAGGAAGATGTAAAGTGTTATAAAACAGGCTGCCAAACAGGCTCCGGAGGATACGCTTAATTACTGCAGGGTTTGTGTTACGGAAACCCTGTAACTAGATCAGGGCTTCGCTCATTGACTTCAATAGGGCTAATTCTCAGGAGACGGTCAGGAAAAGGTGTTACGTCATGGAGTGACGTCTGAGAATGAAGTCAGCCCTCGTTAAAGTCTTATTATATGTTCATGAGAAACGACTCAGATGTGTGTGACGGGTGGAATGTTTCACTAACGAAGGCAGTCTGAAAGTCTGCGAGTGCTAGTGAAAATTGTTTGTAGTCTTCTCATTTAATACAAAAATGACAAATTATATTATCAGCATAATATAATTAAAAAGTTGAGTTTTGAAAAATGTTTATACATATATATACATCAATCAGGCATAACCTTACGACCACTTCCTTTTATCTGCACTCATTGTCCATGTTCTCAGTTCCACTTCTCATATAGCTGCACTTTGTACTTCTACAATTACAGACTGTAGTCCA
>JAOVVH010000034.1:520241-530878 GCA_028566435.1 Scorpiodoras heckelii | reverse complement strand
TCTCTTAAAATAGACCAGTGATAAACGGCATCAACATTTTCAGTGGTCCTACGATGCCGACCTGCACGTACAACACTGATCACAATGTGTGTTAAAACCACGATTAAAAAAATGTATCGTGTGACAGCACTAATAGAAATATAAAGCAAAAGAGAGGAAGACAGAGAGAGAGAGGGAGAGAGAGGGAGAGCGGGGGAGAGACAGAGAGAGAGAGAAAAAGGGAGACACAGAGGGGGGGCAGAGACGGGGGGCAGAGTTAGAAAGGGAGAGAGATAGAGAGATAGACGGGGAGACAGAGAGAGGGGGGAGATAGAGAGTGGAGAGAGAGAGAGAGAGAGAGAGAGAGAGAGAGAGAGAGAGAGCTGGAGGCTGTATTGTTTATCATTAGAGACTCTAAATGTGCGATTTCTCCAATAAAACTTAATCCAGATGAAGTTTCGCCTGAAGGAACAGATGACATCAGGAGGAAAATTAGTGAAATTTACTGTTTAGATAAAAACGTCTATTAAGAAACTTCAGCAAGTGAAGGTGTGAATTTCCACCAGGTGTCTTGAAAAACAGAAACATTAGACATAAATAATTAGTGTGATAAAAAATGTTACTACATTTACGTTTCCAGCATTTAGCCGACGTCCCTCATCCAGAGCCACTTACATTTATCTCATTTATACACCTCAGCAGTTGGGGGTTAGGGGCCTTGCTCAGGGACCCAACAGTGGCGGCTTGGTGGAGGTGGGATTTGATCTCATGACCTTCTGGTCAGTAGTCCAACGTATTACATCAAGATTAAAGCAAAGTGAAGCAATAATCCACATTCAGTAGACTGTTCGATATGAGCTTACGGTTTTCATTCAGAAAAAAAAATCACACGCAGAAGCTCTCGCATTATTCCAACGCTTGTTTGTTATGAGTTATGTGAATTTTTTTTTGCATCTACATCTTAAACATCTAAAACAGAAAAATGGCCACTGTGTAACACACACACACACACACACACACACACACACACACACACACTCTATCTCCTTCCTTCTACCTTCATTAGGAGGTTCTGGATTTCTGTCTGCTAGTCCAGATTCAGCTCCAGGAGCACGACCTTGACGTTCTGACTCAGTGATTCGACTCTGGTACGTTATGACATGCAGGAATTTAGGACTCGTGGAGCTCCGCTGACCTGGAAACAACCTTCTGCAGAAATGAAAAGCAGGGTGGCACAGCACACAGGCTCGTTTGTTTGTCTGATGTGCCCAAGGGGTTGAAGAGCGAAGCGGAGGTCACTAGATGGAATACACAATGCTGGCAGATTGTTCTAGCTGTAGAAGATAAAAGGACTGAATGTCTGTTACACTGCATTAGCACTGATAGCATCAGCTCACACACGGATAAATAACTAGCGGCTATTAGTCTACACACAAATACTCAATATGGTCAAAACAGAGCTGAATCTGTGATCCAGGAATTTTATACATTTCTTTTACAAATTCATAGTTCTAACGCTTATTATAAATAAGTCCACAGAGCAAGTAACTTTGTTAAATAGTTATATATTAAAAAATAAGAGGGGAAGATAATAATAATGTCGCTAGCAAACGGCTGGGTTCTCGATTTTATTCAGGTTCATGTATTTATTATGTTTCACGTAACATTCTCGTGATTGTGAGCAGAATGTGGAGTGTTCATTCATCCAGTGAGATTTTCACTTCTACGTTGGGAAATGTTTCAGAAATGCTGCCCCATGTCCTGTAGAGATTATAGACACTACAAAACACAGCACGGTTATTGTGTTTTAGCTACAAACTAGCTAGCTACAAAGAACACAAACGATTAGCCACAATGCGCCGCTTTCCGTACCTCCAATCTGAATAAAGTCTATAAAATGTCAGTTATTAATCATCTGACATCAAATTTTAAAAACATTCCATATATTGTGCGTAAACTTACGTTATAAATGTTAATAAAAGTGGTTGTGTTAATAAAAGTGCTTTCAGAAGCTCGACGATTAGCACGAACAGAGAGCTACATTTTCACACACAAGTTATCAGACTTTTTATTTAGGACAAAACAAAAGTCATTCTGATGTTGGTGTACTTCAGGGAACTTGGCGATAAGACCAGCTTAGAAGTTAACAGTGAATGAGTGATCTTCATCTTCGTCTTCATCTTCATGGATCCGGGTTCCTGTGAGGTGGTTTGCGTGACGACGTCTGCTGTTGAAAGCTCAGTACAAATACAAATAACTCGGATTTAAAAACCGGATTTATGGAGGGTCGCATCTCTTTATGAGCTTCCGTTTGATTGTTAAATGGTTCGTGGTGTCGTCTGGGGACCATTACGCAGTTTACTGTTGGACTGATGTTAATCATTCAGTAATACACATTTCATTCATTCAGTCACTCTGTTCATTTATTTGATCATAAACTGGGAAAGACGTCACATTATTGATACACCTGAAACCTCTAAAATGTCTACTTTCTCCTTTTACATTTAAATGAATCAGATTTCAACCTGATGAATGACCAATGCCTAGAATTCCTTTAAAAGACACTTTATGAATATTATTTATTTGTTATTCCAGATTCACTAACTTCCTAGAATGGCTTAGTGATATAATATGCATGTTGTGACAAATTACATCACAATATGCAATACTGTGACATTTTTTAAAGTAAAATACAAAAAAAATATCCCACTAATTAAAACCAGACCTGAAGCAGCTAATGTGATGTAAATTTTTCCCCCTATTTTTAAAGTTAACACTAAGTTAAATGTTACATTATTAAGTGTTAAGAGATGATAACGAGTAAAGTAATGTGCTACGAGCTTTAGCATTTAAATTAACTTTATGGTCTTAACACAATATTTAAAAAAGGTGAGAGAATAAAAGATACTCAAACACTTAATTTCATATGCGCGCTGAAAAAAAGAGGCTGCTAATGAACTTTAATGAAGGTTGAACAGCCGGCTTGTGAAAGGAGAATGATCTGAATATTAATATGAATATTTTTTTCCTCTAAGAGATCAGGGGATCTTATTTAAATTAGCCCTGGTGAAGCTCCGCCCTGTGCAGTCTGAAGGTTTCCCTCCAGTCGTTAAAGGATTAATAACGAGCTGATCATTTGGGTCGGCGTGCAGGAGGACGTCAGCAGGACCGGAGTCACGAAGTCGTGGTTTAAAATCATCAAATGAGTATCAAAGACTCGACTGACGTCAATCATCTAACTGATGAAATGTAAAAACGCACAATCGAGAGTTAAACAAATCAACAAATAAACAGGTGATTCGTTAAAACAAAACAGAACTACTGGTTAAAAAGCGATTCTCGAACCTGATTGGTCAGGAGGTGTTGATTTTAATTCTCTAACGTGTTTCTATAGCAACAGCTAATTCACAGGGACATGATACAGTGAAATTTGCTCTAAGTTATTGTTTTTATGGAAGGAGTCTCCACTGTCAGGAAGTTTTCCATTATGAGAAGCTCTTCAGGAGTTTTACGCTTTGTGGCTTCTCATGAAAAAAAAAGAAGCTGCTGAGGGAACTGCTATAACATAAGTCACGCTAGTCAGGACATCAGTGTCTAATTGTAATATTTAATATTAAAATTCAGATTGAGATTAAGGATTATGATATTTATTATTTAGCAGCTGCACTTTTCATTATTAATAAATGTATTCAGTGTGTCAGTCATGTTACAGACAGAGAGTCAGAGCTTCTTCTTACCTCTAACATTCACTAGATTACAGCTAATAATCACCTAAATGATTCCTTATTCACTTGAATGTCACAGAATAATGTGGAACAGAAACATGAGGGCTATTACATTATCATATGTGAATTTGCAGGATTAATAATATAAATCATTTAAAAAGAGTCTTATTTCTTTCACCAGTCACCCTGCGCCGGCGTTAGCTCGTCTTTTATTTCGATTATGAGTTCATCAGAATGGGCCATTTTCACCAGCAACAGGTGAGTTTCCATACACACACACACACACACACACACACACACACACACACACACTACAAATGATTCATTTACTCCTATTTCATTGATCAGTAATTCAGATTATTTCCTGTGGAGTTACAGCTTTCAAACTGACCTGTAAAATAACTTGAAGAAAAATGTACATAATTGATGTTTCATTACGCACTGAGATGAGTTTGCTCATTTTCATCCTGACTTCAGTCCCAAAGAACCTGACCGCATATCCTGTTATTAAATGTCTAAAAGGCATAAATCCACTGGAATTATTCTTGGATTGATAACTGCGGTGTGAAAACAAAGTGTCGGATTATAAATCAGATGTAACGCGATGTGATCACTTCCAGTCAGGAACTGGCACGACCTTTACACCAGTGTTGAGTGCTGTGAAAGCAGCTGCTTTTTAATAACTATAAAATGTCTTTAAACGAGCAAATTCGTCTCCTCCTAATCCCCGAGCAGCCGTGATGCCGTCTCAGCACTTACTGACTGCGGCTTTAGCTTTATGTCTGTGTGGAAATTTAAGCTGGGACGCCAGACGAGCCTCCAGAGGAAGAAACGAATGTTTTATGAGAAAAACACCTCTCTTCTAAAGCTTAAACTTTCTTTCTGTTTTTAAATAAATTGTTTTGAGGCCTCTGAATGTAAACCTCCGATTTCAGATGCAAAACAACTGAAGACACAACCAAAGTGTGGTCCAGGTTGACTTTTTTTTTTTCTTCTTTTTTTCTGCCATGTATTCAAATGAGAATCAGAGTCACATTTGAAATGAATCCATATTTTCCATATTCACTGTAAACATGTACTCCCATTCACGTCAAAAAAAAAAAAGGAAAAGGAACAACTCGGAAAGTCCGACCATAGAGAAGATTAACATGCTGTTATTATTATTATTATTATTGTTATTATTATTATTATGATTTTTATATATATATATATATATATATATATTATTTATATATATAAATACGCAATTAAATAACATTTATAAATTAATATCACATGTATTACAATTCATAAATTAAGTGAACCAATAATAAAACATTAGCTAGGAAATTTCATACATAAAGTTTATATTGCAACCTGATATTGTGCATATCGCTGGATGACCATTATATCTGAAAACAACAAAAATAAATAAATATATATATATAAATAAATAATAGGATATGCGTAGGTGGGTTAAATCCTACAGGAAGTGATGTATGTGCAGTTCGTTGTGGTCCTGTGGTGCAGAGCGTGACATCATTTTGTTGGTACAGGATTTCAGATTACATCATCATCACTGTCTCTTTGTGAGAAACTGTCGTGTCCTTGTTGTTGTTGTTGTTGATGGGTTTTATTTTTGTTTGTTTTTTTCTACTTTCCTGAACCGTAACAATCATATGCTCTGCACACAGCTTGGTCAAACATTTGGCAGTGTATAAAACTGTAAAAATGACTCGTCACGTATGATTTTCCTAGACAACTATAGAAATAACCTTTATGTAATAATGCAGTAATGTAGTCATGAGTATGTGACCAACACTGATGGCTCAGAGAAGTCGTTGTCCTGCTCGTCTTCAGCATGCAGGTAAACATTATTCAGCAAGTCTAAACTAAGGCCCTGGGTACACCAGGTGTTCCTTATATTACACAGTCAAAAAAATGGAGTTTAAAAAATATAACGTCTCTTTAAGGTAGGAAGTTTGGTCAGAATATTTTCTGCTAACCTTTTTCACTATGTGCAAGGTTTAGCTTTACTTTTTTTCCCCCTACTTTCACATTACTAGGTTGAAGTGACGCAAATCCGATTTTCTGGGCAGGGTGAAGGCTAACGCGTGTTTCCATACTGCGTAATACACGCAAAAAAAGGAAAGTGCTATCCGCCCTCTTCTGCATGCATGATCCTGCAGATGCCCACAAGTGCCTAGTGTTGCTGTGATTGGTAGAAAAGACAGAGTAAGCCCCTCCCACCCAGAGATCATGGATATTTTCTCTCCCAGACTCCCGACCAGGGATGGCGGCGGTATCGTCAGGATTTGAACTTGTGAACTCCCGGCCATTTCTGGGGACGTGTGTTTATGTTAAAGACAGATATGGTTCACTTGTGGTAACAAATGTGAACCCTCAAGATAGAGCTGATGCAAAAAATCGGAATTGGGCAAAGAAGCTCGTAATGTGAATGGAGCCTTAAATATCATACAATGCATTTAAATCGATTCGACTTCAAGTGTTTATTTTTTGTGCATTTTGTATGGATTTATACATTTGTTTGTTTTTGTGGTGTTCTGAAAATTCATTACTTCATACCATGTGGCAATTTTTGGTTGCTCGTTTCTCAAACTCTTTGGAGCTGCTCTGTATTTTCCAGCAGCTTTTTTGTTGTACTTCCTCTCTATGGCACGTCTGTATCCGGTGCCGTCTTCTGTGTTTATGTGGAAGACCCAGAGCTGATGCTCAACTACAGGGGAGGACCTGATGAAATGCTGAACTCAGATTTACTTAAGAGCAGGAAATAAAATGTGTGTTTTTTTTAACTCCTGGTAGTACAGAACAATCCAATATGAATCCATATCCATGTGGAAATACTGATGCTTTGTACAGCGCTTGTTTTTTCAGAGTTGCTGTCTCGCAATTTTTTTCAACCCTTCAGACGTCAGATTCAATGCTGGGCATCCTCTTGTAGACACGTCGTGCACCACCGGCACTCATTGCTCTTGGGGCTGGGAATGTGCCAACTGGGGAAAGGGCTACATAAGGCATTACATGCTCGGGGTAAAAGAGGTCAGGTGTCGCCATCCCTATGCCGAGCCCTTTGCTGTCGACAACTGGACTTAATGTAAGTGGCACCAGCTGTTTGTAAATGTCCGTGGCGCTGCGGCCGTGAGCCAGGCGCTGGTCGTCGCGGAGCGTCTGCAGGAAAGGGTTCTCGGTTGGACGGGCTGGGTACATTGATTTGCTGCGCCGGCCAATGCCGAGCCCGCTAACACCTACTGAAGCAAGCGTGTGGTTAAGCTGTGCCGACTGGCTCTTTGGAAGCTTATCTGGGACCATGGTGGATGTGTGCAGGTTAGTGTGAGGAGTGTTGTCCTGAAGGCTCACACGTCGTGAAGAATTCTTTTGAGGCAGGTTCTCATAAGAGTGCTGGCGATGGACATAAATGCCCTCGTTCTGATAGTGACTAATGATCCCTTCACCTTCTTGGTCGCTCTGGGGAAGATAAGCCGTGAAGGAAGCATTGGGATGTGGCAGAAATGCACAGAAGCTCCTGTCTACACTTCCGCCTCTAATAGCACCTACATTAGGGTGCAGGAATTGATCCTCACTTATGTCATACAGGTTGGCAGAGTGCAGACAGGCATCACAGCGATACTGAGGAGGTCGCATGGTATAAAGCCCGGAATAGTTGGAGAACTTTGACAGACAGCTACGGCAGTGAATCTGTCTGTGGTCCTGAGCAGGAATGGTCACTGCTGGACTGAGTACTACCCCACTAGGCTTTCCGTAAGTATTGTACTTCTTCTCCTTAGCAGCAGTTGTGGCATTCTGCATGATGTCCGGCTCATGAGGCTGAGGGAACAGGTTGCTGTTAAGCTGCAGGATAGGTTGTTGCTCTGAAGAAGACGGAGGGTGATGCTTGTTGTCTCTGTGCTCATTGAATATGTCTGGGTAGTGCAGTCCGTGCTCCTGGTCTACAGAGTCAATGGTGTAGATCTGGCTGCTCTGACTATTTTGGGAATAGATTTGAGCATTGTGATTGCTCTGCTGGCCAGCTTGGCCAGGTAATGCAGAGAGTTCCACGTCACTTAGGTCACGTGGCAGGCGGTTACGTTTCCGGAGTGTATCTTTGACCTTGTGCTGCTTCTGTAGGTCCATGCGGACAGAGCAATCGGACAAGTCTGAGTGTGCAGGAAGGTCTTCAGGCAAATACCTCTGGCTTTTCATAGTTGCATGTGGCTCAAAGACTGGTGCAGAGGATGGAGGGGAATTTGTTGTAGGACCTTGGGTCTGTCGCAGAGTTTCAACTGACTTCTTCCAGAGAGCACGAGACTTGGAAGCAGGTACTCCTGTGTCTCCACCACCACCTCCTGTGCCTCCGCTACCTACCACACCAGACTGGGCATCAGCTAGGCTGAGGGCACACTGACCAGGCAAAAGCGTGTTGTTTGGAGGCTCTTTGTGGCGATTTGTGAGCATGGTGTTGGTATTGTTGTAGATTGCATCTTTTGGAGCAAGGTTATTGCCTTTGACACCACTCATCAGTTCTAGGAGTCCAGGTGTAGGAGGGAGGATGGTGGAGACGGGCCGTTTAGGTGAGGTTACCCCTAGAGTGGTAATCTCTTTGGCCGATTTCAGCAGGTGCAGCATGTTGGCCTGAGGACTGAAATCCAACTCAGGAAGCTTCTTCATCTCAATGTGAACACCATGAATACAACTCCAGATACCCTAGACAGACAGAAAGAGGCACAGAAACAGACGTGCAAAAGTGATTTCACTATTAAGGTTTGGATTTTTGTAGGGATGCAACAAAAAAAGAATTTTTTTTTCAGACTGAGTATTCTCTTCTGTTTTCTGATCATGGAGCAGTTTATTAATCACATGGTTTAGGACGTTGGTATCGAATGATGACACATACATCTATGGGTAAAGGAGCACAGTATCGGACTGATATCAAAGCATCCCTAGATTTCTACATCTTTATTAAGTTGTATTCCTTACCCTGCTTATGGTAAAGAGAAGTCCAGGTCTTCCCGAACATAATCCAGTGAAGCAGTAACGCAGTCGCCAGTAGAACAGGTGCTCCCAGCAGAAGGTGAGGAGAGAGAGAGCCATGGCAGCTGCCAGCATGTAGAACACGCCAGCCATGTTGTCCACATCCAGTTGACTGCTCATCACTTCATTTTTCTCATTATGGCAGATACCCGTGAGCCACTGAGCCTCCAGCTCCTCCATCTCACCTAGTACAGAATAAACAAACAAATCTTTGTATCAGCTCACAAATACAATCAGTGATAAATACAAGCAAAATAATATTAGCAAAAATACAAATGTAAACATGGCCGCTGTGGGAAGTCTTGTACAGTGGTAGATATGAAAATAAGTTGTGATGATCCTACCATCTCCAATGATCCCTAGAATGGCCAGGTCCACAAGCCGCTTCCAATAGGATCCTTTCTGGAGGGCGATACCATAACCGGTGGTGGCGAAGACGTAGCCGCTGCCAATGGTCACCAGCTTACAGCCGTCGTCCCGCCCTGCCATGTAGTTCAACACGGCCGCGTCGTAGATGAACGCATCCAGCTTGCTGTGCAAACCAATAATGAAGACAGCTTCATGAAGACAGCTGCAGGTTGTGACAGGTTACAACTGAGGAACTGAATGGAATTAGAGAAATTCTACTTAATGGCAAAAGTCAGCCATCTCAACAATCCACAGGAAGCAAATACGCAAGGCTGGTGAGGTCGTACCCCGTCTTAAGGCTGATCAGTGCATCCTGGACGCCAGACTGGTGGTATTTGACCATGTACTGGTGCATGTCTGGGTAGTTCTTCCTGATGTTCCTCTCAGTGCTGCCATTTGGGACTGTACCAAAACGAAATGGTGGCGAAAAGGAATGTGGGCTTTGGAACTGGAAAAACAAGACACACAGTTGGGAAAGATTTAGGGAGACCTTAGACAGCACAGCAAATTCTGGACTCTATGTTAATGTTCTTCATTAACAGACAAGAGCAGACCTGCAATCTCTGAGGAGGAAGACTGTGTAATCTCACGTAGACTGTAAAAACACTGTACATTTTCAGAAAAAGCCATTTTAGGCCAAAGGGTTTTGGTGGCATCCTTAATAAATATATTTAGTTACAGTTAGGCCCAGAAATATTTGGACAGTGACACAATTTTGGCATTTTAGCTGTTTACCAAAACATATTCAAGATACATTTAATATGGGCTTAAAGTGCAGACTCTCAGCTTTAATTTGAGGATTGTCACATAGTAATTGGAGGAAGGGTTTGGGAATTACAGTTCTTTAATATGTAGCTGACTCTTTTTCAAGGGACCAAAGGTAACTGGACAATTATCTCAAAAGCTATTTAATGGCCTGCATGGGCTATTCCCTCATTAATCCATTATCAATTAGGCAGGTAAAAGGTCTGGAGTTGATTCCAAGTGTGTCATGTCCATTTGGAAGCTGTTGCTGTGAGCCCACAACATGCGATCAAAGGAGATCTCAATGGAAGTGAGACAGACCATCATTAGGCTGAAAAAAAAAGAATTAAGAATTCCATGAGAGCGATAGCAGAAATGTTGGGAGTGGCCAAATCAACAGTTTGGTATGTTCTGGGGAAAAAAGAGCACACTAGTGAGCTCGGGAACTCACAAAGGCCTGGACATCCACGGAAGACAACAGTGGTGGATGATCACAGAATCCTTTCCATGGTGAAGAAAAAAAACCTTCACAACATCCACCCAAGTGAAGAACACTCTCCAGGAAGTAGCTGTATCAGTATCTAAGTCCACCATAAAGAGAAGACTTCATGAGAGCAAATACAGAGGGTTCACCACAAGGTACAAATCATTAATCAGCCTCAAAAATAGAAAGGCTAGATTAGACTTTGCCAAAAAACATCTAAAGAAGCCAGCCCAGTTCTGGAACATTATTCTTTGGACAGATAAAACTAA
>JAOVVH010000034.1:159922-174125 GCA_028566435.1 Scorpiodoras heckelii | reverse complement strand
AGATAGATATAAATATATATGGACAAGCAGTGGGCCTAGAACAGAACCTTGTGGAACACCAAACTTTCTGTTGTATGCATAGAGAAGTCACTATTTACCATCAGTTAAATAAAATCTAATCCAGAAAAGTGCTGTTCCTTTAAACCTAACCAAATAGTCTATCTAGAAGAATATTATGAAATATGGTATCAAAAGCTGCACTGAGGTCAAGCAACATAAGCATTTATATACAGTATATATGTTGGAGAGAATCCGCTCATTCATGGAGTCACTCGGGAACAAAATGGCTCAAACAAAGCAGCCGAAGTTCCAGACACAAACCTGATTAGAGGCCAGTGTTTGGTCATTTACTACTTTACCCAGCGCCGTCTCAGTGCTTTGCTGTGGCCTAAAATCCTGACTGAAAGATTACAAGCAATTTCCAGTTCTTGAAGTGCTTGTGTAACATATTAAAAATAAAAGTGTAGAATTTTGAGTGCCCTGATTTAAAATGCAAGTGCAATCATTAAAGCAGGGTTTTAGCTTTTAGTTTATAATTATTTTCTTTTAAGTAAGGCAGCGTTTTCTAGTGTGGCACAAAACACTGACTCTGAGCTTTCAGCCACTTAATGGAGTTGTGCGGGGTCAGAGAACAGACCAACCAAAGTTAAATAAATCTGGGAAATTTTCAATAAAGCTCTGATTATTTCATGAATCATAACGTGCATATATTATGACTAGGACACATTTTAAATGAAACAAGGCAGTGATCTGACATCAGTGAAACACTTACATAATGTAATGGAAAAGAATGAGATGTTAAATGGCTATATGGTTTAATACAAAAACAACATCATGTTTGAAGTATTTTACTTTGAGGAAGTCTAATTATAGTGTGCTGGGATAATGGAAAATGCCGTGCTGTAGATTTTTTATTAACGTGTTGAGTGATTTATCTGAAGCATGTAGATTGTTGTGAAGGAAGCAGTACTTGTTTTTAAATTGATCCTTGCTTACATACAGATGTAAATTGAATCACTGCAGATTGTAAATATAATATCAGTGGCACCCTGATCATGGAGTCACCCTGCTAACAGTCAGCGCACAATAATTAAATCAATCTGTGCTTGCCAAAAAGATGCTAATCATTATTTCAGAGACAAGCGCAATCGCTAGATTATTCTGGTGTGTTGTTTTGTTCCTCGCTGCATGCATGCCAATCCTCATAATTCATGGGAATGAACCATATCATTTTGAAATGTCAGGAAGCATAAACAGCCCTGCAGCTCAGGCTTCTGCAGCCCCAACATCAGTCTCTATCTGTATTAAAGGATTAATCATTTCTTTGCTAAATTATTTTATAAGTTGAAGGGGAAGGTTTTGCTGGTCCAGGTTTGTCTTGAATCACATTACTTTCTACACACAAGTAAAAATTTTAGATCCAGAAGTAGTAATAATTGAATGGGTTTTTTTTTTTCATGTCCATACACATAACACTGTAGAACATCAGCTAAAACCTGATCTGGAAAAAGTCAGGGTTATGAAATTAATTCCATAAATGTACAATGATTTGTAAGACGTCTATACGTGTGGAATGCATATTCTTCTACGTTGTAGTGAATATATTTCAAAAGAATTAAATGATATTCTTGGAGCCGTCAGCAGAGAGATGCTGTCCTGTGCACACTGTAGGACCTGTAAGGACTGACGGCTCTATAGATATGTTGTGAATTTGTATAGGAATATGGTTTTAGCAGTGTTTGGGTTCGGATACTGGAGCTGACAATAAACAACAACAAAAAACAAATAGTGTCTCCTATTCATATCTGTATTTGTATCCATTGTATCTAACATATTATCTGTTTGTTACAAATAATTTATTTGTATTCGGTTACTACACACACACACACACACACACACACACACACACACACACACACACACACACACCCGAGAAGTGCTAATACTTAGTAGTTTAACTCTCTAAGCTTCTAAACATGGATTAACTTCTAAGCACCACTTCAGCTTGGGTCACAGAGTCCAAGTTTGCCTTCATTAGCTAAATAATGGTAATATGGAGGCAAAATGTCAGCACTAAATTGGAAATATGTGCATGGTATTAGTAGAGCTGTGCAGTTCTCCTGTGAGGTGTATGTTAGTAATTGGCCTCTCTGTGTGGTTGGGGAATGTTTCATCTAGTCTATTTCTGGCTGCGAGCAGGGAGGCATATATAATAACTGTGTAGGTTAAACTGTAAAGTCAGCTAAACAATTGTATAACACTATACCTCAAAAAGCTCATGCATGTGCAGGAATTTTTTTCCTGAATATTCTCTTTACTGTATCAAAGTACACACTTCCATGTTGGGTGAAGGTCAGATAGTAGTGAAAGTGGTGGCAGGGTTTGGAATCAGTCATTTTAATGCACAAGATCAACGAATCAGTCCATATAACTAACATTAATAGTGTAAGTTCTGTCTATGAGAGCACTACCGGTTTTGCCCTCTAGGACTCCTGGCCGTCGATGTCTGTGGCATCATTCAGATTTGTACGTGAGGTCCCCCAATGATAAAGTGCAATTGCCAGCCCAGAAGATGACGTCTTACCTGATGAAACCAGATCTACACTTCTTTATATCCTCTTGCAGTAAACATCTATTACTTCATTCATATTCCTGAGCTCAGAGCATAGCTAGCTGGCTAGTAACTTTCACGCCAAAATGAAAAAATGCACAATTCTGGTTGGTAGCTAATAAAATGTTATTAAACAAGCAAATACACAAACTAATCCTAATAGTAGAATCATAATGTGAATGCTGTCAACCATTTATAAAAAAAATGTATAGCATAATTACCACAAAACAGTGTTGTGTGACATTTACTGTATATAATCAACTGTTTTCTAGGTGTGTTGAATGTAAATCCAAAACCTCACCCATCTAAGCCTCTGGTACAATGTATTACATCACAACTCATGTTTATTATCTTTTTTCTCAGGGTCCAAGATGAGGGGAATGAGCCGCACAAACCAACAGCTGTTCATTAGCAATTTACGGCAGCACTGCAGTGGTTCAGTCTGAACTGAAGTTGTACAAAACTGGATCAGAACTGGACATCCAGCTTCCACCCAGTCTGAATTGACTCTTCTTCTGAAGGAACAGTCCGCTTGATTGCTAACAAGCATTATTGGACATTACAGGTGTGAAAGGATTGCAAAAGTAAATCTTTCTGTACATTTCTTCTCCCAGAGGGTGAACCTGTGCTACCACCTGTATGAGCCATGAGGGAAACACACGTGACCAGTTCAGCTCAGTCAAGTGGAAGTGTTAGAGGTATAGTGACCAGTGCCTTACTCTGGTGGGCCATGGCTGTTTCCTTTTTTTCATTTTCACAGATGCCAGTGGCCCAAGCTGATTGTTGGCTAATTGAAGGGGAGAAGGGTTTTGTGTGGTTAGCAATCTGCAGCCAGAACCAGCCCCCATATGAAGCAATTCCACTACATATCAACAACACTATTGTTGACCTACGGCTCAATGAAAACAAGATTCGGAGCATCCATTTTTCTGCTCTAAGCCGCTTCAGCAACCTCACCTACCTGAACTTGACCAAGAACGACATTTCCTACATAGAAGACGGGGCTTTCTCTGCCCAGTTCAATTTGCAAGTGCTGCAAATTGGTTTTAACAAGCTAAGAAACTTAACGGAGGGAATGCTGCGAGGCTTGGGGCGTCTGCAATACCTCTACCTTCAAGCTAACCTGATTGAGAGTGTCTCACCTAATGCTTTCTGGGAGTGTCCTGCTATTGAGAATATCGACCTCTCCATGAACAGGATTCAGCAGTTGGATGGAAATACGTTTCGTGGTTTATCAAAGCTAACAACATGCGAGCTCTACTCAAACCCATTCACATGCTCCTGTGAGTTACTTGGATTCCTGCGATGGCTAGTAGCATTCCCTAACAGGACAAGTGAAAGGATGGTATGTGATACACCAGCTGGCTTTTCTGGCTATAGCCTCTTAAGCCAAAATCCAAGGATGCCAACATACCGGAATGCTTTCCATGCTCTCTCTACAGTCTGTACGGATGACAATGTGACCCCATACCTGCTTGGATCTTCAGATGGAGGCACCCCCACTATCCTGCCAGACCTGAGCCCTTGTGGATTGGAAGACTGCCCTTCAGGGACACCTCCCGATGAGCCTATCAGCATCAGCCCAACGTATTTTGATCCAGCTGCCCACCCAGTCATGAAGCTTAAAGAGGTGACACACACAAGTGCAGTTATCACAATCCAAATACCAAACCCTTTCCGAAAGATGTATATTCTTGTCCTTTACAATAACAGCTTCTTTACAGATATACAGAACCTTAAAAGCCAAAGGGAAGAGATTGTGTTGCTTAACCTTAAATCCCATACAAACTATACATACTGTGTGGCCTCTATACGCAATTCACTAAGATATAACCACACATGCTTAACTATCTCCACTGTTACAAGGACAATGAAAGAGCATGTTCCAAATGACTCGACAGCTACTCACTATATCATGACCATATTGGGTTGCTTCTTTGGAATGGTCATTGTATTGGGTGTGGTGTACCACTGCCTGAGAAAACGTAAGCAAGAAGATGAATCAAAGAGCAAGAAGCTTGAGAAGATGAAAAGGAATTTCATAGAGATGAAATATGGAGCTGAACTGGAAGGTGGGACTATCTCTCAACTATCACAGAAGCAAATGATGTCCACTATCGAGCCCATTCAAAGGATGCCATATTTACCAGCTGCCAGTGAAAAAGACCCATATAAGGTGCAAGAACTGTCAGGAACTCCCAAAACAACAAAAGGGAATTATATAGAAGTAAGGTCAGACCAGTCAGATCGCATTGAATGCAACATTCCGCAATCTGAGAACAGCCAAGGGTCTGTAGCAGAAATATCCACAATAGCCAAGGAAGTGGACAAAGTGAATCAGATTATCAACAATTGTATCGATGCACTTAAATCTGAATCGGCATCCTTCCAGGCGGTAAAATCTGGAGCCGTCTCAACCGCTGAGCCTCAGCTGGTTCTTATATCTGAGCACCCACCAGGCAAGTCTGGCCTCCTATCACCAGTGTATAAAGGAGGCTACCACCACCCACTACAGAGGCATCACAGTATGGAAGCTCCACTTAAGCGTGCCAGCACTTCATCAAGTGGTTCTTTGCGCAGCCCTCGATCTTTCCATTCAGATGGTGCCTATCGATCCGAGTCCAAGTATATCGAGAAAACTTCTCTGGATGAGTCCGGGATTCTGACAGTCACCCCAGCTTCAGCGATACTTAAGTCAGAGGCTGAGAGAATGCGACACTACACGGAGCACCGGCACTCGTACCCTGGCCCACACCACATGGAGGAGCAACTGGAGGTTTCTTCCAGCAGGAAGTCGTCCATCTTGGAGCCGCTAACGCGCTCTAGGCCACACGAGATGTCATATTCACAGCTTTCACCGCAGTATCACAACCTCAGTGGTTACTCCAGCCCAGAATACACCTGCCGGCCATCGCTCAGTCTGTGGGAACGGTTCAAACTCCACCGCAAACGCCACAGGGATGAAGAGGAGTACATGGCTGCCGGGCACGCATTGCGGAGAAAAGTACAGTTTGCTAAAGATGAGGACCTCCATGATATTCTCGACTACTGGAAGGGTGTGTCTGCCCAACAGAAATTATGATTGCTTATTTTATTCTAGTGTTTATTTAAAAAGTGGCTAAATAAACCGCACTTCACTCTCTGGACCAAATAAAGCCAGTCTTCATTAAAGCTGCAGTAAGTAACTTTCTGTGATTTAGGGATTTGGAGTTAGCCATCTCTGGTAGAAAAATGCCAATGCAAGCAACTCAGTGAAGAACAGTTTTGTTGCACCCACACTGAGAGTCAAATCAATGCTCGTTTAAACAATATTCACTTGCAAAAAATGTTCACAAACAAAATGTTCTCTGGGGATATAATCTGCAATGACAAAACGTAGCAGCTATTATCTTAGCTTCTGCATTATTACACATGGTTATTGCATAGTAAAGCTGTACAGGGTATAGGATTTATTCTAAGTTAATCCAATAGACAATAAAAACAATAATAAATAAATTGACTGGATAATTAGCTTAGAAGAAGCAAGCAAGTAAACATAGTAGAATTGCAACATGAACAAGAATACTAGCTAGGTATTTAGCTATATTTGCAAAAGGAAAGCTCTATTAGTGAACTAGACCAACTATCACTGCAACACCGCTAGGTAGCTAACTTCAAAACTGTGTTATATGGGTTAAATCAAAAAGCTCTCCTGACTTTTAAAAAGACAAGCAAAGATCCGTCCATTTAAGTTCTTGCTAATATTTCCCGCTTGTGCTGTGTGTTTTAGCTAGCTAGCTAGCTGTGCTGATTTTGCTATTAATAGCAGTTTGACTTGCGTATCTTTGTATTGTATCATCTTTTAATACCTGAAATCTCTGAACAGTTAGTAGAGCAAGAACCGAGTTTCAGTGTGTTTTGTTTCTGTACTGACTTTCGAATGCAACACAAAAAAGTTACTTACTGCAGCTTTAAGTTACAAACTCACTCATTTTTCGGAGTTAGAGTAGCTTAGATATAATGAAATCACTAGCTATTTTTGCTATTCGACAATTAAACATGACACATTAGATCTTATGGGGAGGTATTAAAAAGTGATAGATGACTTTTAACATTATTAACCTCGAATGAAAAGATTTTTATATATTAGTAATTATAAAAGTAATGATAGGGTATTATATATATTGTCTAATTCTTATTACTATCGTTATTATTATCATCACAATCATCATGGTCACTGTCACCTCATCATTACTGTTATTATTCAGATTATTCTTACTGATTACTCTAATTAATCTTTGGTTATCGCATGGCCGTGTCCTGTGACAGTATATTGACTGTTGTGAACTCGGAACAAAGAACTTAATCAGAACGTCTGCCGAATACTGTTTCACGTACGAGTTTTGAAGACAAACAAAAACAAACTGTGCTACTTTTTTTCCCAACAGTTCAAAAGGACCGCTACAGAGTTCTCTGTCTTTTCAAGGGAGTCTGTATTGAGAAACATTTTCCACAGAAGCAACAACTTTACAAAGAAAAACGCTTCTGTTCAATGCTTTTCTTTGTAACATTTATGTTCAAATCTGCAATGAATGTCTCAAGACCTTAAGGATTGCACTGTTCAACTGCACAAAACACACACACACCCACACACACACACACACACACACACACACACACACACACTACAATGTCTTTCACATGTCAAGTTAGAAAAAGTCATTTCAGACAGACTTTGCAAAGACAAAACACACACACACACACACACACACACACACACACACACACACAGAAGAATGTATGTAGAACGATTATTCTAGCCTTTTCTAACTTCTTCTCAGCACCACGTCAATTTATTACAGTGATAAACTCCAGTTTTTTTTTGAAGCCCTGATTATCTTCTCTGATTAACCAAGACGCCATC
The DNA here is from genome assembly GCA_028566435.1 of Scorpiodoras heckelii. Lineage (NCBI taxonomy): Eukaryota > Metazoa > Chordata > Actinopteri > Siluriformes > Doradidae > Scorpiodoras > Scorpiodoras heckelii. The sequence goes on along the minus strand of JAOVVH010000034.1, from coordinate 166,611 downwards.
GTGCCAATCCTGTGCCAGCGCGCTAAACAACTACCGCCTCCAGATCAAGTTCATGTAAAATCCCCTTACAGAACAATCATCATGCTTCCTGTGTGTGAAAGTGCATTTCAAAGTGCAAGTTACACCCTGAAATTACACGTCATCTCCTAAACACATGAGTAACAAACAAACGCCACGTCCTACATGATAAAATGAATCGTGGCCGGAAATTAATGTGACAACAAATGAATCAGTTACAAAAAAAATGTTAAAAGTAAATCAAGTGGAAGTAATTGAATCAGGTGAAAATGAAGGAATCGTTAATAAAAAAAAAAAACTGGAAGAAAATTGACACATGACAGAAATAATTTCTGTTAAAAATCATAATGTAGAAATAAACAAATGAATCATGTTCATAAGTGAGTCACATGTGGAAAGGAATCAGTTGGAGGAAACAGTATCAGATGTAGAAAATAAATAAATCATAAATATGGAAATTGTATTAAAAAATACAACAAAATTGAATAATGATAAAAAAAATCCCATAAATCCTTTTTGATAAAGGTGGAGGAGATGACATGGATGTAACTGAAGCTTATTTACGATGTGGTGATCGAGTAAACAGGTTGGCGTGAGTTTTTTTGTAAGGCTCAGCTCTGTGAAGATGAACAGAATGATTGTTTTTTTCCCCTTCAGCTGTTGCAGCAGCTCTAAAGTGCTGAGTGCGGTGACTCTCTGACTGAGTAATCTTTCTTCACAGACAGTAACGCTGATAGACCATTTAGACTCCTCCGCTGGAAATGGGTTATAAATTCTGCAGCGTGCTCACTACAAAATGGCGACTGCGTTCCGGGTTCACGGGCCGGAGCTCAGCCGGGGTTCGGCTCGAGGACGCTGTACAGACCATGTGTGTGAAAGTGCAGTGCTGGAAATGAAGCTATAAGATAAGGATCAGGTGCATCGTTTCACACATGTGCCTGGTTTATTACAGTAAAGTGCTTTCTTTAAGCATAATATTCAGGATCTTATATGAATTATTTAGTACTACAACAAAAATAAACAGTAAAGAAATGAATACATGGTTCAAACATTCAGTAATACTTGCTATAGAGCAAATTAGCTGGTTAGTTAAGACGAGACACTCCACGTAGAAGGTTAAGGAATGTTCTGATCTCTAACACATCTCTGAGATGTTTTTGTTCCTCTGCATTATGCAAAACTTTACAGACTTTAAGCCCCACCCACTTCACAATGACATCACACAATGAGTGTGTCACTTTATGTAGCACATAAACCACACCCACTGCAGTTAACATTAAAATACTTTACAGTAGTTTTACATTTTGTTACAGAGGAAATTTTCAAAATTGTTGTACAGTTGATGATTTTTATGCTAAAATTATACTAAAAGTGTGCTGATTAAACAGTAACAAAGCAATCCAGTCTTCCTATGTTGTCCCCCAGAAAAAAAGCATTTTAATTTAATTCTAACATCATCCAAAGATATTTCTGATTTTATTAAATATGCAAATTTAGACATTAATTAGATGAGGCCTCATTTGCATAAATAAATGACTAAAAACAGACCTAGCGAAGATTATTTTATTTATTAATATTGTTTTGATTTGTAAAAATGCCCCAGTGACCTGTAGTGTCTCGCCTTAAGTGACAAAATAAATTATTATCATTATCTACTGTTGAGTTATTATTAGCTTGAGGGAAAAAAGGGTTTCTTTATTTATTTGATTTTAATGAAGCTGAAAAAATTTCCTTTTCTGTAGGACAAAAAAAATGGAACACTGAAAACGTAAATGAACTAAATGCAGGTTTAAGCTTCTGCTCGTTACTGATTATTGGTCAGTGAGCCCCTGTGTGTGTGGAGGTCTTTGGAAAACCCTTCAGAATTCACTGCGACCGAATTCTGGAAAACTGTCTGTTATAAGTATAAAGGGAACACGGCGACGTTCAGTGGAACTGGATGGAAATCTTTTAACTGAAATTTACTTCTAGTTGAGAAACATTTCAGGAAAATCCGGTCTGCTATACAGGAGAAAATGTCTGAGTGTGAACACTTTTCCAGGCTGCCACATTCATCTTTCCTGTGAGTTTCATTTCTATAATTCCCTGTAGAAAATGAGTAATAACTTTTAAGATACAGAAGCTTAAACATAATCTGATAATCCGATAGATTCATGATTCATTTGTTTATTTTGTCCGAAAGCTCAGCTGGGTTAAACACACATTCAGACTCTGATGTAGTCTAAATAAAACCATGAATCTGGTAATAATGGTGTTAATGGAAATGATTGAGTGATGAAGATCACTACTGATTACAGCTCTGACATTAACATTAAACTCCACCCTTAATATTCAAACTCACATATTCATCTTTAGCACTTTATCAATAACATTCATGAAGTATTTTAGAATCAAATCAACATCTCTGTGTTTTCACAATTTCCTACATTACCCACAATGCCATTCTGACAGCAGTGTGGTGGGATTTCGCCCTCACTTCATCTCTACCTAAAGAGTGTGATGCGGCAGTGCTTTAGTACTTTAGTCAGTCAAGTTCTCTTACTTCCTCATCTGGGACTTTGAGTCTAGAATTGTGCCGATGTCTACGCTGTATTTCACCCCGAAACATAACCGGATGTTTTTCATAATAAACTCCGGTGTAAATGGTAGACGTACAGCATAGCAACGTGTAATATAATCGCTGCATAATGAGACAGAAAGAACAAGAATGAAGAGAAATAAACAGACCAAATTGCAAAATTGTAAAATAAGCAGTTCTTGAGATATGGAAAAGTTTCAGCTGCAGTGCAGCGCCCCCTATAGACGAAATTACATGAAATTTGGTGGGCATCTAAAGAATGTTGTCGTGATGCTGGGTTTGAAATTTGGTGAAGTTTGAGCTTTTAGTTCCCAAGACATTGGCCAGTGAATTGATAAACATTTGCTTTGAACGTGAGAGCTATGAATGGTAATGAGCTGTGGTAATGTAATGTGCCTATTAGAGGACAAATTGTCACAAAAAGTTTAGACACAAACCTTATATTCCGTATCAGACACGTGGAGCTACAACCACGCCATGTGTCATGAATAAGGACAATAACAACAAGGAGTCACTGAACACATCACAGAGACTTCAGTGTAAACAGGGTGGAGTTTAACTTAACATCAGACTACTAAATCATGGTTATTAAAATGTCCAGTTTGTTTTGTCTGCTGTAACGGTTCAGGTGATGACTGTAATAAATGCCGAATGTTGTTGTTTAATCCCTCTAAACGTCATCATGCAAATACAGAATGTTCTTGTTTCTACTATAACCCAGAGAATTGCAGTTTAATCAGGTTCATTTCTCTTTGAAGATACCTGTGAAGATGTAATCATGCTGTCATCAAACCGTGGTGACAGGCCTTATAACTGTGATGCTTTTTTATCTCTAGTCTTTATAGTGCAGGCTTGTCTTCTGGGCCTTACTATTATTCATAAAAATATATTTCTATGCTTTGGAACTCAAAATGGATCATTTAAAATATGCTAACGTCCATTTATAAACTAAGAAAAGATCTCTGGGAAAAGACTACAGCATGGAGGAACATCTGAGTGGAAGTGTGTGGAGAACATGATGAGACTTTTCCATACAGCCTTAAAAACAATGTGAGCTTTGATTTGTTTTCTTTTCTATTGATGTAGCTAATCAATGTAAACCTTACAACTGAGAAAGAAAAAAAGGCTTTCTCAATTCATCTCTTCATTTGTATGTAATCCTCGTGCTTTGTAACTGACTGTGACCTGTAGCACTACTGAGATATCATGGACATTTTACAGGAGGATGGAAAAGCCGGAGCTGGACGTGGATTACAAAAAGCCGGGACTGTTGATCTGTAATGATTTACTTGTAAAATGGTTCTAATGGATCCCAAAGGGCTGTTTGGTCTGATGGAGATTTTAATGAGCACAATAAAAAGAATCTGTTTATTTCTTAGTTAAAACAAATGTGGGGTTCTGTTTTTATTCCACTGTAGCAGTCACACTTTGGTAGAAAATGAGTTAAAAATGAATGAAAATATTTCGTATTTTAGAGTGGGTTTGTGGTTCAGGACAGGTTAGCGCCGGTGTTTCTAACTCTCAGTTCTGATGAACCTCTTCAAGCTTTCTAAATTCCTGTAGGACGTTATTAACGAGCTGATGACTCAGGTGAAAGTACTCCAGACTCAAGAGCAGGAAACTTAATGACCATCCAACCAGTCACTCAGGATGAATTCCTTCCTGTCCCGCTGTGTCAGAAGTGTAAGAACGTAATCAAGGCACCATTTTTGAGTTGTCTGACAGTTTACCCCGCTCTCCCCTACATGACTGGCTCCGGTTCTGTCAGTAGGTGAGCCCATGTGTGTAAGGTCACCTCTGTAAGGTCTGTGTGCTGTTTCATATAAAACCATTCTCTGTTTAAACTTTAGAAAGCTAACGGCTTTACAGAATGACCGGAGCAGCAGGTTCTCTCTCTCACTCAGTAGCAGGAGGACAGAAACAAACCCGGACGGATGTAATATATCAGTTTCAGGACTCCAGTTAGAGCAGGAGGCAGCTCTGATTACAATGTGTGAATGACTTTAATCTGCTTTCATCTTCAAACAGATGAATTCTGGATTGATTTCTGCAGGAAGTGAAGTCTGGTATTGATCATCCTGTTTGTGGAAATCAGTCAGAGAACCCACAGTGTTACTGTTACTGTGGCTCCGATTCTTCCCAAACTGAACTCAGCCCAATCGAGCGCTGATGAAGATCAACTGATGTGACCTCAGTTAGACTGACATCATAGTCTGGTAATCTTCCACCTGAACGTGCATTAGGAATAAATAAAGACACTCACATATATGTCATTCAGAGTAGGGGGTTTGTACCTGATTATCACAATGTGTGTGTGTATGCAGTGTTCATCTTCTAAACTATTTAAAGATGACTGTGAGGTTGGATGTGAGATGAGACGAGAGTTAAACTCGGTTTAGTTCACAGTAAAGTAATAAATCAAACTTCACTTATTTCCCAACAAGACAATTCACACTCATTTACACACACAAGCTTACATTTAATAAAGGGACTGCATCAAAGAGACAATATGAAACACACACACAAGCGCGCACATGCACACACACACACACACACACACACACACACACACACAAGCACGCACACACACGCACACACACAGAGAGAGAGAGAGTCAGAAAAGACAGAATTCTTTACTTTTACTCATTTCACAGAAGCTTTTATTCAAAGCAACTTACAAGTAAGAAACAGAACTCGATCATCAGTACAGCAGGAGACTACAGACAGACAGACAGACAGACAGACAGACAGTGTGATGGAGTAGTGTGCACACTGCAGATGGTGTAGATAGACTAGATAGTGCAGATGGGGTAGATGGAGTGGACAGAGGGTGTAGATGAAGTAGATGGTGTAGATGGAATGGATGAAGTAGATGGTGTAGATGATGTAGATGGAGTGGATAGAGGGTGTACATGGAGTAGACGGTGTAGATGGAGTGGATTAAGTAGATGGTGTAGATGGAGTGGATGAAGTAGATGATGTAGATAGGGTAGATGATGGAGTAAATGGTGTACATGAACTGGATAGAGTAGAGTAGAGAGTGTAAATGAAGTAAATGGTATAGATGGAGTGGATGGAGTAGAAAGTGTAGATGAAGTAAATGGTGTAGATGGCATAGATGGAGTAGAGCACGGTGTAGATAGAGTAAATGGTGTAGATGTTGTTGGTATAGATGGAGGAGATGGTGTAGATTATAGAGTAGATGAAGGAGATGATGTAGATGGTGTAGATGTTGTACATAGGGTAGACAGAGAAGATGGAGTAGATGATGATGTAGATGGTGTAGATTATGGAGTAGATTATGTAGATGGTTTAGATGGAGTAGATGGTATAGATGGTGTTGGTGTAGATGGAGGAAATGATGAGGATTATGGAGTAGATGAAGGAGATGATGTAGATGTTGAACATAGGGTAGACGGAGGAGATGGAGTAGATGATGATGTAGATGGTGTATATGGTTTAGATAGAGTAGATGACGGAGTAGATGGTGTACATGGGGTAGACAGAGGAGATGGAGTAAGTGGTGTAGATGGAGCCGATGGAGTAGATGATGGAGTAGGTGGTGTAGATGGAGCCGATGGAGTAGATAATGGAGTAGATGATGGAGTACATGGTGTCCATGGAGTGGAATTTAAAAAAAATACAGATTTCCATAAATACACATCTGATCACGCCCCATGAATGAGCTGTTACTATAGAAACAATAAGGAGCGCATTAATATAAAGCTGCACTACGTCAGAGCTGCTGTTAGAGAGAATTAATCCACACCTCCTGCCTGCTCTGTGCCGTGGTATAGAGGTGTATAAGGTCTGGGGTCTTGGTGTCCTTTCTTTAGTTGATTTAAAGTGAAATGACCCCTTTAATAAAACTGACAGTGATGTCACTTCCTGGTCGCGACCTCACACACGAGCCAGCTGTCAGCATTCAGAAGTGCAGACAGACAGAGGAATAAAAATTCATCTGAAGGACACGCTGATGTTCAGCACACAGAGCTGTGGGTGTTAATAACGCTTCAGGAACAAGTAATAATGTTTATAAAGGCATTACAGCGTGTTCATAGTGATCAGGGATCTCACACACACACACACACAC
>JAOVVH010000034.1:46485-61722 GCA_028566435.1 Scorpiodoras heckelii | reverse complement strand
CACACACACACACACACACACACACACACACACACACACACACACACACACACACACACACACACACACAGGCAGGACAAAACCAAGTGAAGCTGTAGTGTATGTGTTTAAACACTGCCACTTGTGTGTCTTAATAATACTTATTTATCATTTGTATATTTTTCTTTAAATGAATTCAGAATTATTTTGCATTCCAGAAATATTTTTATTCTTAACATCTGAATAAATCCGAGACACTCAGAGCATCAGAGTTTAATTAAAAAAACATACAGAAAGCTTGTTTATTTCTGCTCATTTTAAGAATATTTTAATCACCCTAAATTTATGCATTCCTACACTGAACTTTTTTGTCTACTGTACACATCTACACATCCACACATCTTATCCAGAGAACAGAGCATGTAGAATAAGCCAATGTAACAGACGGATCTGTTAAAGTCAATATATTTTGAAAAAATATATAAAAAAAATTATGAAGATTGACATCACTTCCTTTTATGGTGCTGTTTATTTTATTTTCCTGTTCTCATGTCAAAACAAATGAACACAACCTACACAAACCATTTTAAACAAACTGTCCCATGTTCATTAACGTCCAGAGTTCACGTTGCATTATGGGTCCAGCGTGTTGCCCCATTTCCCAAAACTGAGTCATGAGCTGCTCATATTGATTGTCCTGAGTTAATAATAAGCCAGAGGTCGTCTCCTCCGTCCCACTGCGGCGTGACTCTGATGACTGACAGCTTTCTGTAAGATAAAAATACAGAGCTGATGGTGCTGAGGCATGTGGAGTTGAGCAGCAGGGGACCGACTCTGTTTCAGTGTCCTGCTCTTTACCATGAAGTCTTTCCTGTTCCTCAGTGTGTGTCTGTGTGTGTGTGCAGGACTGGCTCAGACACATAGTGATTACGATGAAGATGAAGATGCTGTAGTAAGTACACACTCCTGGGATTATTGATGTATTTATACTGGGATTTTATTCATTCTCTCCTTCTCTCCTTTTCTCTGTAGGAGGCAAAACAACCGACACCGGTAAGTCTAAGCAAATTAAATTATAGAAATGATTAAAAACTGAATATTTCTACGTTCTTAGGATAGAATACTAAACTACCTTTTCTTGTCCTTTTGTCTTTTATACCTTTAAATTAAAATAGATTTGACCTGGTGGATGTGTATATGTGATTATACTGACCTTATATCTACAGTAATATAGATATTAAAACAGCACAAGTTTCACGCATGCATCAATTCTTTTATTTAATTTATTTTACTTTAGAAACTGAACAAGTACAGGCCCCCATCTGATCTCCAAACAAGAATAATTCATTTTCAGTGCCATAATTACACAACCATTTTCACCTAATCATTATGTTCCTCTAATCGCTGTGTTTCAGAAGCTTCACTCTTTTGACTCCATGAGAATAAAATATAATTTACAGATAAACATGGACTTGCTGGAAGATCTTACACACTTCCTGTAAAAAAAATCCAAGACTGTGTGTAAACTCCTCATCTTACTAAAGGACATTTATTTACTTAGCCTACAGTGAACGTGACGGATCCCCGAGGTCACAGGCCTCTCACCCGAGGTCGTGAGGTTTACACACCCGTCGCTGCTCCGCCTCCTGTTAGCGGGCATAGACGTTACGGACCAAGACCAACGGCAGCAACAGGGTCACAGGTTCAGCAGGAGAAGAAGACGATTCCTGACAGTGGGGGATGTATACACGCTTCAGAGATTGTGGTAAACTTTATACTTTAATATTTAGATGCAAAGTATAAAATAAGGTTGAATATTTTTATTCTGTTCATTTTTCTGAGGATCTGGTGCTCCAAGGAACTGGAACTGATCAGGAACTGTAATTAACCCTAATGTTCAGTTTTCAGATTCATACACCTTTTATAAATACACTTTTAGATGTAAATCACCTTTAAACCACTCCAATATCCAGGATACATACTTATCTAGATATTTAGTGTTTCTCAACACACAACTGTCTAATGTGTCTGCACAAAAAGGTTTTATCGTGTTTTTATAACCTTGAACATTATATGATAAACACAATTTGTTTTGTGGGTTAAAAGGACCTAAAAGTTTTGTGTATGTTTTTACATATTGTAGTTTTTTACAACACTGATATTTATACATCATTTTGCTTTATAACTGCTGTAACTCTAAAAATTCAGCTACAATTTAATGTCATTTTTAGAAGTCCAGATCTATTTGAATTTGTGTGCCTGTTTGCGTAATAAAACCACTAAAAGCTCTGATATGTTTTATAATAACTGCTGAATGACACGGTTGAAGTGTCTGATTTGTTTGTGTTTGTGGTGTTGTGTCCTGCAGGGTGTCCTGTGTCCTACAGGCTGTGAACTGAAAACAGCTTTACTGAAGCAGGAGAGAGATGTTAAACCTACGGTAGCTCAGCTAAAGAGAGAGGTGGAAACTCTGTCCCAGACGTCCAACTCTGTCTACAGATACGTGGAGGAGCTGAGCTCAGAGATCACAGAGCGACAGAGAATCAACGACGGTAAACTGCTTTAATGTTAAACATTTGCTCTTTAAAATTAAATGTAAAAGTTGAAGCTTTGGAAGCTGATCTGTTTAAGCAGAGTGCTCACGGACAGGCTAAAGCACTAAAGCGCCGCTGCATCACTCTCTTCAGGTAGAGACTAAGCGAGGGCTAAATCCCACTGCAGCTCTATCGGGACAGCAGTTTCCTGTTCTCCAGAGGGATAATATGTGACTCTGATGAAGATTATACGTTGATTACAAAGATTAATATGTAAATCATTCAGGGTGGAGTTTTCCTTTAACATTTAAATAATAAAGGAATATTTAAAGCACAATCTCTGTCCAATCCCACAGAAATCTTTGACTCTTTGAGAAACCCTGCCACTGGATTAAATGTAAATGTGTTTACTCTCAGATCTACAGCTGACTAAACAGGAGTAACAGCACAGCAGATACAATCACAAATATTCTCTCTGCTTTTCATTTTGACTTGTCCAAATTTCTTTCTTTTTTCTTTGTAGGTAATGACGATTTGGTTGGTCAGTACACAGATGACCTGGAGGTCCAGCATGCCTACGTCAAGGAATCAGTGGATGTCACTTTTCCACAAAACATTAAAATTCTGCAGGGAGTCCTGGAGAAGCTGCGGGAGAAGATCCAGCGCCTGGAGAAGGCAGTGACTGCTCAGAAGGAGAAGTGTGGGGAGCCGTGTATCGTGTCCTGCCCCATCCCTGTGGTGTCGGGAAGAGACTGTGAGGATGTTTTCAGAAATGGAGGAGAAACTTCTGAGTTGTACTTTGTGCGCCCAGAACCCTCACAAGCACCATACAAGGTTTTCTGCGATCAGACAACCCAGAAAGGAGGTAAACTTTACACAGATTTAGAAAACGTCTGCAGTAGTTTAGAAACCTTCAACTTTTTTGAGCCTTTTGGGTTTGTAGTGTGTTTATTGCTCATCCTGTGAGATGTGTTATGCATATTGCTGTGTTTTTTCACAGGTTGGCTGCTTATTCAGAACCGTTTGGACGGTAGCGTGGACTTTGGCCGGCGGTGGGATGATTACAAGAGGGGTTTCGGAAATGTTGCGTTTGACGTTGGGAAAGGTTTCTGCAACACTCCTGGTAAGATGTATTTAATAGACGTTTAATATGTTCTAAGGGTGGTGTAGAAGATGGTGCTATCACCTCATAGCTCCAGGGTTCGGGGTCAGTCCTGAGCTCAGGTGTGTCCTGAATGATTGAGATGTACTTTCTGTGTAGAAGTTGGTTTACTTTTTGTAGGTGGTGTGTACCCCAGTGGTAGCTTGCTGACCTCTGATCTGTTTTTTCGGTGATGTAGGTGAGTACTGGCTCGGAAATGACCGCATCAGTCAGCTCAGTAAACTGGGCCCAACTGAAGTCCTTTTTGAGCTGCAAGACTGGGCAGGAACGAAGACACACGCTCACTACCAGCAGTTCACTGTACAAGGCGAGACCTCAAACTACATCCTAGCAGTGGATAAATACACCGGCACGGCTGGAAACACCCTCCTCAGTGGAGCAACAGAGCTGTTTGGTGTAAACCGCACCATGACCATCCACAACGGCATGATGTTCAGCACCTACGACAGAGACAATGACCGATGGTGAGATTCACTGCCCTTACACACGTCTACAGTGTTTATATGTGATGGATGAGACATTTATATTTACCTTACAGTTATTTCCTATTTCCTGTTTAGTTATTTGGTTATTTCCAAACTCAATTATTTAATATGTGCATCATCAAGTGAGGAACAGAACAAATGGGGGAGTGCTGTGGTAGGAAAATAATCAGTGACAGGGTGGTGTGATGAGTTATAGTCCTGTAGTTGATTTTTTTTCTATATCAGCACATCCCCAAGTTATTTATTCCTCTTACACCACAGCGATTTGTCAACAACTGCAAGTTTAAATTTACTAAAGAACGACACGTCAAACGTTTGATCTATTTATAGATATGTTTAATGTTCAGATCCTGTTCTCACTTACATCATGCTACAGAGAAACCACAAAGAAGCGTAAACTCCTCTGTCCTGAAGATGTCAGAAAACATAAACTTATAGCTTTACCTCTGTTACAAAGCACTGATACTGGAGACTCCTTCCTTAAATTCTAAATAATCTGTTATTGTAGAATAATAAGGCATTAGAACGAGTGCATTAATATAAACCCGTCATCTTCTGATTGGAGAATTCTACGTTTCTGTGGTTTAACTGGAAGTAAACTGTTTGATAAAGTGATTTTTTTTCTTTATACTTCCTGTAGTTTAGTTTTACAAACACCAGGACATATAATAGTTATTTATATATTTAATAATTAGAGCATATAAATTCTTTTAACATATTCAGGGTACCTGGGGACCCATCTAAGCAGTGTTCTAGAGAGGATGGAGGTGGATGGTGGTACAACGCCTGCCATTCAGCCAATCCTAACGGCCGATACTACTGGGGCGGGCCGTACACGAAGAACATGGCCAAGCACGGGACAGACGATGGCGTGGTGTGGATGAACTGGAAGGGCTCGTGGTACTCACTCAAGGCCATCAGCATAAAGATCAGACCCCATTAAACTCAGAAACAGCAGCGCTGAGTTCAGGGAAATATAAAGACAAAGAACTGCATTAGCTGTCAAAAAACCTGCTTAGGTTGGAAATAAAATTGTTTTCTGCGTGAACATGACATTTTGTTTGAGTTTGATCTTCTCAGTAAACACAGTAACATTCTGAACATTTCTGTCTCATACTCACATTTATCACCAAGCACTTAAACACAAGTCGAGTTACAGGAACATCGCAGCTGAACTCACAGCTAACCACAATCTCCTCTGTATCTGAGGAACACATTTTTAAACACTTACATTAACTAACCAAGTCAACACCTGTCCTTTATCAACACTATTTACACAAAGCTAATGCTAGCCCACTTAGCCTAATGCTTCTGCTAGGTCCACTAGCTAGCGCATGTAATTCAAACGGGACTGTCGTAATATTGTTATCTATTTACTAAACATTATCCTGAGCCATAAAGTCTGTAGCAGCATTTAAACACAACACTACTGAACACTACTAAATACTACTAAACATTACTGAACACCAACTGAATACCTGCTAAACACTAGTGAACACCCGCTAGACACTACTGAACATTTCTGAACACCCACTGTATACCCACTGAACACCCGTTGAACACTACTGAACATTTACTGAACACTGAACACCTACCAAACACCCACTGAACACTGCTGATCACTACTGAATACCTACTAAACACTACTGAACACTAGTGAACACCAAAAAGACATCTTAAGTTTAATAATAATAGCTTTCACTGTCCATCAGCCTGGTTGGTGCTAGTCTAGTGCACTTAGCTAACTAACAGTTACTGTGTAGATGTTTGTGCATGTGGGGTTTTGAGCTGTGAGCTGTGTCGATGTCTCATGAGTTTTTTCTCACATCATTTCATATCACACAGTTTCCTTTAAAAACTATAAACCAGGTCAGAGATGCAGGTCTGTGTTTCCTCTGTCCCAGATGTTACAGCTGCAAAATAAATAATAATGTTCCTGTCTGAAATACAGACTTTCAGCTTTATTTTTTAAAATCAGCTGCTTTACATAAAAATGTGCACATTTGTATTGGCTTACAATCATTAGTTTTTTTGTTCTGTAATGATTAGAAAAAAAAGTTAAAAATTGCATTTTAAAAAAACAGATAAAAGTAAAATACTTTGATTTATTTATAAATTAAATGGCTATTAAAAATAGCCATTAGTGTGAAACGTGTTCTAAAGTACTGTAATGAGACTACATCAGTACTTCACATCATTTTTTACTGAGATTTATTTCCTCTCCAGTGGAAAAACAGTGTTTGATGACATAATGAACATTCGTGAAATCTCTGAGAAAGCACTACAGATTGTTTAATAACAGTGTTAATGTACTTCTGAATCCCTCTATAACTTTAGCATCCACTCGACTTTGTGCAGAAATAAATGAAGCCTCATGATAGCTTTAAATAAACCTGTAGAAAGGGCAGACGACAAGTTTATAATGTATAGTAAAGCTGTATTTTTAGTGAGCAGTAAGCGATACATTAATGTTATAATAAAAAATAAATAAGAAAATAAATAAAATGAAATATAATGCAATAAAAAAGTGAACAAAGAAAAATGGCACAGAAAAAAATTTACATTACAGTGAACATGTTATTAAAGGTTTTGACTTTAACTCTGTCTGCATTCGTTCATTACTCCACTATCATTTAACCAAAATAAAATTAATAAAGTGACACAGTATGATTTGGTTAATCAGACACTGGACTACTGATCAGAAGGTCATGAGTTCAAACCCCACCACAGCCAAGATGCCTCTGCTGGGCCCCTGAGCAAGGCCCCTAACCCTCAACTGCTCAGTTATATAACTGAGATAAATATATTTCATTCTTCAGTTTCTGCCAAATATCATAAAGGTAAAACTGTTTTTCTTTTACAGCTCATTTCGGATCGTTGTTAGTAGACGTACAGCCATGTCCTGATGGTTGATGTGTTTGATGTCCAGACCGTGTATAAAGTGTACAGAGCACTTTTTGTCCTGTTCTACTAAAATGTCAGTAATACATCAGGAGGAGGAAGTGGATACGCCTGCACCTCTCATTAATCCCTGTAAATTTACATTTACATTTACAGCATTTATACATATTTATCCAGAGCAACTTACAAAAGTGTTTCATCATAAACTTGGAATATCCAAAGCTAAATCTGGTAGAGCTGAATTCAGGCTACTTTGAGCTATGATAACACTAGAAAGTAGTCATACACTACCTAATAAAATTACAAGTAAGATAAGTCCTATAACCCAAATTACACAAACCAGTAAATCTGGTCTAATTGAACAGTCTGAGATCCACAATCATTATTCAGCTTAGTGTCTGATTAGAGTGTAGGGCTGTAAGTCTGTATTTTTACTTCCCAAACTTCATTTCCTGTTGTTGCTGTATTTTATTTATTTTATTTCATTTTTCTACTATAGAACAATTTTAAGCATACATAGTTTATTAAAAACAAAACAAAACAAAAGTAAAGTTCTGCCTGTTTTGTGAAGGCTGTTCAAATTTAATGTGACCTTTTACTCATGAAAGTAAAACAGCAGTCATGATAAAATTCCCACGTTTTCTCTTCTACGCTTCCGATTCTCCATCAGCATTCCACACGTCCGCATCCATCACCACCTGATTCTGCTCGATGTCCTCAAACTTTGTGAGGAGCTTTGAGCGGACAAAATGTAATTTTCTGTATGTGACAGAAACGTGCCTTTGAACGACAGGCTGCAGTGTGAGTTTTTTGTCCAAGGTAAATGATTTCTGTTTTGCGGAGGTGAAGTCAAACGTGGCCATTTTGTCCCTCACTGATTCGAAGGTCTCATGATCAGGCGTGTGGTCAAAGGTTTGCTTGCATGACCCTCTGCATGCACGGAGTTTGATGTCAATGTCCACCTAAACCCCAAATCCCAAAAGATAAACAGGACAAATCAAACGCAGAGCTGAATGTTGATCCAGAGAGAAAACTGTGACAAGGACAAACCTGATAATCTTTAGTCAGAATTTCAGATTAAACACAACTAGATTATTCATTACATTTTAAGCTCCAGAAGAATCTGAACTTTTACCTCCAGCCGGTGGACTTCATTGATCTGATCATTAATTTGACTGTGGTACTTCTGAAGTTCTTCAGAGAGCTCCGTGGACTTTTTCCATAACAGTGTCAGGTTCCTGTGCAGCATCTCAGCGAGCACAGCAAAGCGAAACTCTTCCACTGAAAATGGGATCAACAACCTTCAGTTTCATTAAAGTTGTTTTTTACAGAAAGGACTGGAAAGGAATTATTACACCACTGATTTTGTTCAAGGTGGCGTTTTGACTGGTCAGGAGGTGTTGATTAATTCTCTCTAACAGCAGCTCTGACAGTAGCACAGGTTTATATTAGCACACTCGCTCTGACACATTATCGTTTTCATAGTAACCACTCATTCACAGGAACGCTTACAGCGAACGGTCCACACATACAGATTAAAGAATAATCTTTGTTCTGATGAAGTTTTCATAAGTAAGGAGACATTTATAAGGTAACATGTATGGAAGGAGTCTCCAGTGTCAGCGCTTTGTAACAGTCAGAGGTGAAACTGTAACTTTACGTTTTCCCACAGAAGAGTTTACGCTTCTTTACAGTTTCTAGGCAACATGACAAGCTGCGTTCAAAAGAGAGAATAAAGAGAAGCTGGTGCGAGAACGATTCTTTTTTAGCTGCTAAAATGTAAGTGACAACAGGAAATAATTCATTTCAACCTTAAATGGTTTACATCATAAACAAATATAAAAAATGTTCTTTTTGTCAAATTGCTGTGTATAAGAGGAATCAAGATCAACTTAGGGGTGTGCAGCTGTTGGAAAATAATCAACAGTAGTCTTGCTTCACCACACCCCTCTGTTGTTGATTATTTTCCTCTAACAGTGCAGCCCTGTGTGTGTTTTATTCCTAATTTAGTGCAAAAATAAAGAATATTTCCACACTGTATGTTTTGATGATCATCTTCCTTTGCGCTTCGTAGAACTGAGCCGTTTTCACCATCGCAGACGACGATGCAGTTTTATATTGTTTTGTCTTTTCACAGATTTTGCTGAGATGCTCATAAACATCTCCGTCTGCCTCATCGATAAACCCCTGCAGCCGACAGCCTGAAGGACACTTCACATCCTGCACACAAACACATCAAATTCACACCATTCCAGCCTCAGCAGGTTCTTATTCACTTCATGGTTAGTGTTAGTGAGTGAAATTAAATACAGCAAGTAAAAACACAGTCTGTGGAGAGAATTTACTGATTTATACTCCAGATTTATATAATCATTTCTTCCAGAATAATTGTTAGTATTATTGTGTCTAGTGAATTTGGAGATGAATTTCACCTTTTACCTTCAGAGAGAACCCTGACCCCGGGGTCACTGTCAGATCAGTGTTTAAACTCACCTCGTCCTCGTCTGTACACAGTGTGTGTTTGTGCTCTGGACACACTCCAGCTTGTCTTTGGTAACCATAGGAAGTGTGTTGCTTTTGAGAACGAACCGACTCACACACTGAAACACACAAAACACAAACTTTTATACTTTTGTTTAAAAAGAAGGAATTCAGACTCATGAACAGATTTATTCTGTATAGAGTTTACTGATGATTCTGTTATGAATCTGTGTTTGAGTGAATGTGTTTACATTTATCTAAACTTCTTATCATTTCATTAAAAAAAGTGAATTCATCATGATTTGGATTCAATAAAACCATATTTCAAAATATTATCAAAATCATTATTTTATCTCTGTATGAGAATCTGATGAGTGAAATGCTTTGTTAGTGTTTACTTGTGCATTTTGGGAGCTTTTATAATAATAATAATAATAATAATAATAATAATAATAATAATAATAAATTTATACATATGTTTAAAGTTCCCACAAAATAAAGTCGTATAATCTTGTTGTATAAATTTACTTTTTTTGGGAAAGACAGGTTCATGAGCCCTCTTACTTATGCGATGTTTGTAAATAAAGAAATGACACAAAATGAAGTGAACACTTTGTTTTATTGTTGAAAACTTGACATGATTTAATTGTGCAGTTTTCCACATTGTGACAAATCCTAAGCAAAACAAGTAGAATTGACTCATTTTCATCATTTGTATAATTTCTGCATTCATTTCATTTATCTGAGAGTTCACAGTGGCCTAATCTTAATCCTGACTACTTTAAGGGAATAATCAGAAGGTTTAAATGGCAGCCACACAACTCCATTCTCTACCTGATCGGGACGTTTGCTAGCAGGACCGTACTTCCCTCCCTTATAGTAAATCCCATTCAGGTTAGCAGACTGGCAGTTATTGTACCACCAACCGCCTCCGTAAACCTCAGCACAGTTCTCCTCCCACTTATCATTATCTCTGTCAAACGTGCTAAACTTCATCCCAGCGTGTGAGATGAAGGAACCCGTGCTAGCTGCCAGAGCATCTCCTGCATCTCCTGTGTACGACGATACACTCAGCGGGAATCCCTCTGCCTCTGAGCCCACGTGGATGTTATACTCTGCGTGAGCCTCGTTTCCCACCCAGTCTACCAGCTCCACCCTCAGAAGACTTTCTTTCTGAGTCAGGAGATGTAAGACATGGTTCCCAATCCAAATCTCGCCCCTTCCCTGCTTGTCTATCTTTCCAAACCCAACCCGATACTCATCCCAAGTGCGGTTGAAGTTAACAGAGCCATCCTCCCTCTGCTGGATCAGAACCCAGCCCCCCAAACCTGTGGCCTGGTCACAGTAAACCTCCACTACCTCCTCGGACCCCTCCGGCTTTATTTTGAACAGGCCGCTCTGCCCGCCTGCTGTGTGCTTCTGCTGGATATCAACACAATCTGAAAGGAGAGACCACCGTTAGCGCAAACGCTCCACTTGCTAAAAATTCATTCTAACTGCAAACATTCCCTGGATAATTAGTAGGAGGTGTGCAGCGACTTTTTTATTAATACAGTAACACAGTAATTTCATAATTATTCAGTTCCAAACCAAACATCAGAAGATTTCAATCATGGAATATAACACAATTATGTATTGTTTCTAAGCAATTCTTTCTTGTTTCACTTTTATCAGAACTGATTTTTGTTTTTAAGAAATGGTTCACTTTTTGATAGAGATATGTTCCTTCCTATGATAGTGTACCTCCGCCAGTAAAATCAGCTTTGCGTTCATCTTTGGACTTCAAGCTGCGAGCGTGTATGTCAGGAACATCGTCATCGATGTCTCCACGTAAGAATGACCCGAGGTCAATACCGAAATCATCAGGTGATGAAGTTGAGGTGATGGACTTGGTGTCTGAGACAAAACCTTTGGTGCCGCTGGTGATGATGGATTTGGAGGAGGAGGAAGAGGACGAAGAAGATGTGAAGGACTTTCTGTCATGTCCGTTAGAACCCAGTCCCTTAAAGAAGTCTCCAGCAAACCCATTGAGTTCTCCCTGACCACGGTTGAGTGAAGTGATGGATTTTGAATCTCCACCAGTTACTTTGACGGTGAAGCCATCAGCAGTCAGTTCTTTACCATCTTTAGCTGCACTCAGGAAATCTGCTTCAGAAATGCCCAGTTTTTCAACGGTGTCGCACCCTGACCCACTGCTCACCGTTTCATACTTTTCTTGAACACCATCTTTGGTGTGTGTGGTTACCTTGCGGATGCTCTTGGTGCAGCTGAGGGTTTGAGTGCTGGTTCGTGAGGTGGAGATGGGTGTGGATTGGCCCGTACCTGTGCTGACTTTGCTGACGGTGGCGGCCGTTTCTGCTGTGGAGCCCTCAGCCTCCAGGGAGAGCTGAAGCTGGCCCACATCAGTGAAGAAGACCTTCCTCTGTGCAGATCTTTCTGCTTCAGTGGTTCCAGCCTTGTAGATGGAGGGCACGTTTAGATCTTTCAGTGGCCTGCTCTTCAGCACCTTCAGTTGACTGACAGACTCAACACTCTTGACCTGTAAGGTATCAAGGCGGTCCAGCTGCTTTTCCAGAGCATCGTAGTCCTCCTTCTGCACAGAGAAGTCCACGTAGCTGGCACAGGAACCTTTACAGCTGCGCAGCTTGATGTCAATGTCAACCTGTAACAAGAGTGGTGTGAGTGTGTGTTAAAAGCTCACACCATCCTTAAAACACATTCTTATTTAAGCTAAGTAATGAAGTGAGGAGATGACAGTGACACATTATTGGCTAACGATGCAGAATTGAATTTAGAGTCACTGATGAACAAAAACAGTAAAGCAGCTTTGCAACAAGGTCCAATTTTAAAAGTGCTTTAGATATAAAATTGAATTCAGTTGAATTAAATTCAGCAGATTAGCATAGGCAAGTTTACATTAGGTAAAAAAATCACTGAAACTTTGGCTAGTGAGTTTTTTACCTCCACGCGCTGTACAGCGAGGAACTGTGAATTAATCTGAGCTTTTAAAGAGTCCAGTAATCTCAGCTGACGGTCGATTTTAATCTTCAGCTCAACAATCCTCTGCCTTAACTGTTCAGCCAAGGCGGCATATCTGTTATCACTACCTGGAAGGGAACAGCAACAACAACAGCGTCTGTTACTACGCTAAAATTCAACTATTAGTTTCAATGTATTTTGTTTAAATAATATTAGAACAATTAGAAAAAAGTTCCTTATGGGTGAAAACGAACCTGCAGTGGAAACAAGCCTCTCTCTCAGATAGTTGTAGGTATTTTTGGACTCCAAATCTGTAGATCGATGCAACTTTTTTCCCTCGTCGAGAAGATTGCGGATCTTATCAATCTTTTTCAGGATCTCGTGGTCTGTTTCATCCAGAAGGCCTTGAATTCTGCAGCCAGATGGACATTTTCTACCCTGGGATGATCACAATAAAAACACAGAACAAAGAATAGAAATTAAATCCAAATGATGAACTTTCTCAATAAACAAAATCATTCTTATGTTGAAAATTAAATCAGTGCTATGAAGGACAGTGAGTTTTTACCCAGTCCTCATCACTGCAGATGGGCCAGTCTCTCTCAGGGGAACACTGGTCAGCCTTAAAGGCAGGGACGACAGGACGAGGGCCTCTAGGACCCAGACCTACAGACTTGTCCTCCTCACACTGAAAATGCAGCATCATTCTTTCTTAGGAATTTAATCTGTTACTAAAATATACGATAAATACAATAAAACTGATATTCAGAGTTTTTACTCACAGAGGCAGAAAGGAAAAGCACGCACAGGCAGAGAAGAAAGTACTGAAGCTTCATCTTTTACTTCTCTGTGCAGACGACTGAGTTTCCTCCACTAAACACGTCTAATATGAACACTCAGGAGTGACTAACGTCCTGACTCACTGCTGACCCACAGGTCCAACAACTCCATCATGTTAATGATTAAACAGGAGGAATAACACTGTGTTCTTCTAAAGAGGACGTGGGAGGAGGGGGCAGAGCAGGAGAGAGAGAGAGAGAGAGAGAGAGAGAGAGAGAGCTCATAGAGCAGGTAATACTACACAAGTGCTTCCTGTAAACTGAACAGTATGAAAACAAATCGAAATCAAACTGGGAAATTCAGTGAAACATTCTCACTTCTATATTTAATCTCCAAGTCCATAGAGACAGACATGTAGCTGGGACAGAAACGCTTACAGCTGAGCAACTGCATCTTAATAACGACACGAAATGTAATGTGTAAACATTTTCAGTTATTTTAGTGGGTCACTTTTATTAAAAAGATTTTATTTCAGCCTGATGGCCGAGACAAATCTGTAAAGTTCCGTAAATATTCTAGAGACATGAGACAGAAATGAATTTCGAGTTAATATGGAGCTCTACTACGTCTCGAACCCCTGGGACAGGACCACGTGTCTGAGCTTTTCCTTCTCTAATCCTAATTAGATTCAGGTGATTAAAGATTATTAATGTGCTTTACTTCTCTTTCACAACAACAAGAGGAACAAAAACTATTCACTAATCAATGATGTAACTGTAACACACACACACACACACACACACACACAAAACAACAACAACAACAACAACAACAACAACAACAACAAACATCCTGGATCAGTGCTGTAGCTGTACATCCACAGTTCCTGGGTTGTGCTGCACTTGGAGAACATGAGCAGCTAAGTTAAAATGTACTGAAAGTGTCTTGAAATGTGGAGAGAGGAAGGTGACAGTTTTACGGGTGGGGTGATCATAAACTACTCGTAAATGTGTTTCATGTAGCCTGAATCCCTGCACTGAGGATTACACTGTTGGGTCACGCTCACTTTCATATCTTCTGATGCATCTTTAAAGGGGGAGAAGAACTCTCTGATAGTGTTGAGGACCTCCACGTGGGTGCGCTGGGTGAAGCAGCTCCTGAATCTCCTCGTGTTCCTTAGCGACAGAGTTCAGCATCACTGCCTTGCTGTTTCACCCAGTCTCCCTCAGTGAGGCTACAGGACCGCTTCAGGTACATGACCAGGTTTTACATGTAATCATTTGGTCAGTTACCGCCACATGAAGTCTGGTGCATCTGTTTTCTTCCAATGTATTATCAAAGTTATTGATTACACACTGTGCACAGAATCCATAAATAAATCTTTAGTGCAGCTTAGATACTAAGATGCTGATCATAAGCAGATCTTTCACTGACAACTTCTAAAAGTTCCTTACTGACGTATGTGTGTGTGTGTGTGTGTGTGTGTGTGTGTGTGTGTGTGTGTGTGTGTGTGTGTAGAAGGAAAATCACTCAACTCGACAGTTTCCAGTCTTCTGTGATGAAGTGACTGTATATGATCTCATACTGAAGCAGTCTGTCCACATATCGGTTGTGATTCTGTGTTACAGCTCTTTGTTGATAAACTGATAGAGACTGGCTTTATCAGATGGTGTGTGTGAGGGATGACAGAATCCACATGTCTACATCCACTGCCCCGTAACATGCACTGATATTAATTAGCCCTTGTGCATTCAAAAAAAAAATTCTTTGGTTCAACTTAATTGAAATATGGAAAGTACTTCCACACAACTGAGTCACTTTCTATGAGCATAAGGTAGTTTGGTTTATCCAACATAATTTACTTCAGCTGGCTAAACTTAATATGTTCTCACAATTCAAACTCAAATCTTTAAGTTTATCTGAACATGATTTAGTA
>JAOVVH010000033.1:18960932-18974655 GCA_028566435.1 Scorpiodoras heckelii | reverse complement strand
GGAACCGAACCCGGATCGTCTTGCTGTGAGGCAACAGTGCTGACCACTACACCACAGAGGCCACCCCTCATTTTAATTAATTATATTTAAAAACATTTTTTTAAATTATCACAGATTAATCACACTCTATGATGATCCTTGACCCTAATGTGTCACTGTGCATAGAAATCATCCATAGTAGCTTTGTAAACATGGAAGCAGATGACAAAATATTGTTTGGGCCAGTAAATGGAAAATGTACAATTTAAAAAAGCCAAGAAGGAGCTGTTGATAGGAGCGCTGAAATATCACCTCAATTCAAAGCACATAGCAGCAAACTGTTACCTGTAATGTGTGCAATTCACAGGCATACATAGCAGCTCCTCAGGAACAGGCTTCTCTAGAGCCTGGTTTTCCGGCACATGAACACTGTTATCAGTCACATATACAGAGATCTCAAGTCTAGGCACGACATTTCTAAGCACATAGAGATGTTTTTTAGTGCAGGGACAAGGTTGTCAGAAATGGTGTTCTCAGACCAGCGTTTATCATAATCCTCAAGAAAAAATTTTGCAGCAGAACTCAGGGGGTTAGACAGGACAGAGTCTCAGGAGCACGCATATCAAACGCTGCTGTGGTGAAGCCAACCTCCTCTTGGGTCAACACCCTCGCTGGCTTGGAAAGTGTCCAAGCAGGTGCCGTAGCCTGCGGAATTGGCTTTGAGACCACACACTGAGCACGGCGTCTTCCTCGCTGTCTCACTGGTCTCTTGTTTGGCAGATTATGCCGTAACATGTGGTGCGAGGGAGAAGGCAAGGTGGAAGAGAAAGGTGTACGCTTTACAGTGAGATGTGAGCCAGACCACACAGATGCCGGAGTGGGCAAACAAAGGTGCTCTTTATTTATAGGTGGTACACCAAAACCATAAACACTCATACAGTCGTCCTCCGAGTCTGAGAACTCGGAAGCCACATAGGGGTACCTGAAGTCCAAGTAGTCCTCGTCCTCAGAGGAAATGTTGTACATTGACTTCAGGCAATGAGACATAATGAGACGTAGCCATAATTAAATAAAAACAGGGATAAACACACAACACAGCGAGGGCAGAGTAATGCCTCTTACTAACATGAACAAAACATAAACATGGGAAGTCAGGGCAAGGAAGGACGCATGGCCACATCAATAATCTGCCCTGCCACTATACACAAACAAGTGTATATATACAGGCCCGTTAATACGGGTCAGGTGCGGAGTAATTAGCATCCAGAAGTGATTCCGTGAAGTCTTAAAGGGGTCGCATCACATAAAACGCACGCCCAACTCACAAGCCCAACAGTGTCGAGGCGTGACACTACCATGAGTAACCCCATCAAGCCACACTCGAACAGGCTTTCAGACACAAACTGAATAATTATACCAAAATTTTAATACTTTTGACTACATTGACTACAAAATGAATTTAAATACTTTTTCAATTAATAAGATATACTTTTAACTGCTTGGCAGACCTATTTAAAATAAAGACTGATATACTACCATTCACATGCACACACATTACAACACTTCACAAGTCTCACATCCTCACACTGGTCTTGAGTGAAACCATCGCTAATCTTAGAGTTACTAACTGATTTTCTTTTTAAATTAAAAAAAAGACGGCAGCATGGCAGTAGCAGGCAGCGGCCTCTCTAGATTGAAAATGGTGCTTTGTTTGTTAAACCGGCCACTACCACCAGCTCTTTATCTACATGTTTACAGCACATGGATACCATCACCAGACACTCCTAAACTACAGGAAACAAACAATAACCCACCTGGATGATGACTACATGGAGAAGCTACACAATCTCGGCATGCAGAGGAGACCAGGTCTCCAGCCTCAGCACTGCCTGATGTCGACGGGTGGGGGGGGGCACCTCAAGTGCTGTGTGAGAAACTGGAAGCGAGTCAAGCTAAGAAGTCCATGCTAGGCTAAAAACAAACCCTAGATGGCTGGTTCTTTCATCCATCCTGCTCTCCAGTGTCTGCTCCCTGGAAAACAATCTGGACTACATCCGCCCCAAACATGAAACTAATGACTGCTCTGTCTTTCTTTTCATGGAGACATGGCTCATCGACAAAGTTCCGGACGCCCTGTTCAGATAGGTGGGCTAGCTGTGTTTCATGTTGACAGAAAAGCAGCTCTGTGTGACAAGATTTGTGCTGGTGGCTTGTGTGTTTGCATCAACTAATTCCTGGTGTCTAATTTTTGTGTCCAGAACACTTGCGATTGGAATGCAGCCTAAAACCAGTAATGTAACAGACAATTTGGGAATGTTTTGCTGCAGCGCCACTGGATTGCATAATTTAATTTTATTAATTTATAATCTGTGTTAAAATGTGTAGTGTTGTGAATATTTTAAATCACGATTAATTCATTAACGCGTTAATGCGTTCACTAACACGTTAATTTGACAGCACTAATTATTATGCATTATAGTGTCAGTCACTCCTTACCTCAGGTATACTGATGGTCTTAAATATATGCAAGCTTGCTTGAAAATCTTGTAGATCATATTAGCTGAATAAAGGAAAACCACATTAGGAAATAAGTTATTAGAACTCGGTCTAAACCGCTCACAAGTTAAATGTGACATGAAAGTGTACGTGTACCCATGAACCATTTACCACATGGCATTTTGCCTCTCCATGCTTCCTGAAGTGTGGTAATAATTGTTTTGGAGTCCCATAGCTTGTCAAACTTGAATGCACTCTAAATCTTTCTTTTTCTTTAAACTAAGATGGTGCTAAAGGGAAGCAAAACATTTTACAAGACATTTTACTTCATTGCCAGGCAGAAAGAATTGGAAGCTGTTTTTAACAGATAAACATGTTAATTTTAATTAAAAGACAGACAGTTACAGTCCTGCAAGTACCAAAATGTATAATTGTGCCACTACATAGTCATCTATCTGCCTAGCACGCTGTAGGTAGTTAGTAAACAAATATCACCATTTTTTACCTGTTCTTTCCCTTTAACTGCCAGTTTCCATATCATTGGTCTGTCTGATAGCGAACAGACTGTGATTGAAAAGTTGCCCCATGGCTGGCCATGAACAGCCGTTCTGTGCCATAATATTAGTCCAGAATAGAGTTCTGACTGCTCTGGTAACTTCGCTTGAACAAACAAATGTTGAAACATTTTTCTAAAAGTTCTTGCTGTTCACCACCACACCATTTACAAAAGGTGATGTTTACTGCACAGCCTTTTGAGATGCTTTCTAGTGAACTCTAATCTCACTGGTTTTCATCTTAAGATAAACCCTCTGTGTTTTCATCATCAAGACGTCTCTGGATTGGAGACTCTGAGAGTTATACTCCTTCCTCCTCCACAATGATTTTGACTTGGCTAGATGTTGCAAATGGGTTTTTTCACTAATGAAAAGATTCTGTGATTATACACTTTAGTTGGTTTCTGTGGTTTTCAAGGGCTTTTGGTGTTTCTGAGCTCACCAGTACATACCTTCTTTTTAAGAATGTACCAGATTGTTGATTTGACCACTCCTAAAGTTCTCTGGTAGGTCTGCTTTGTTTCTGCAGCCTGATGACAGCCTCTTTTCTTGCATCGTCACCTCTTTGGAACACACATTGAGAGTTCCCTTGGTTAGCTACCAAATGCAATTACCACTTGGAATCAATCTCTGCACAAATCTGTGTACATTCTAGAGAGTGTTATTCATCAAAATTGCAGGAAATCTGCAGTTTCTGAAATACGCAATCCTGCCAGTTTTGCAGCAGCAACTGTGTATGCAAGCCTGAGTATGTTTTACCTCAGATGATGAAGCAGAGACAGATAAGGATGATACTGATAATCAAAGTGAGAACTCTTTTCTTGTTGTCAGTAAAGTTGTGTTCCATCAGTACATGAGGTTAGAAGTGTAGGGGAAAGCACTGCACTCGTCTTGCAGCAGAAATGGAGTGAACACCTGGGGAAATATTAAAATCTACAAACGATGCAAAAGAGAAACACATTTCAGTCGAGGAAGATCAGTAGAAGACGGAAATATTTTTTAATGTGACTACTGAATTTCTTGAAATGTGGCCCCTGAGATACAACATCTCACTTTAAAGGGATTCTATAGACACAAATACACATCAAACAAAAATATTACATAGCATACATACAGACACACACAGCTCGCGCTCCCACACACACACACACACACACTACATTACATCAGCATAAAGAGCAACAGAAGCATTTTATGTTAAAGAAGTTTTCTGTTTAACAGAATAAAGTGATGCTGAAGCAGTGGAGAGAGATAAAGATAACAGATCTCAGAAAAAGAGGAAGATTTTTTCCAATCAGAGGGAGCTCTATTTTGGAAAGACCTGAATCTGACTTCCAGGGACGGAAAAAGAGAGGCTGAAAAAGTCTGAGTGGATATGAATAGCTACATAAAACAAACAAACAAAAAGATTCAGAAAGCAAGGACGATTACAATAAAGAGATTTGTAGATGAACTGAACCCAGTGAAAATGTCTTGTAGATTGAGGCTGAAGCCAGGTAAGTGACTTTATAGGAACACTTCAGAACAAACTCACAGGTTCCTGACTTGAAATGTAAAACAGTAAAATTGAGTTATAAAGCAACCTTATACAACCATGTGTCCTTTTTATAATCTGTATGAAGTGTAAAATCTGAGCATGTGAGGGATTTCATCCACACACCAGCTCTGCTCCTCACTGAGCTGTTCAAGTGCAGGACTCTGACTCCCATATTTCAGCATTTTTTCACCACTTTCACTTCCTCCTGCCTGCGAGCGGAGTCTCTCACTCACACCGCCCTTCCTCACACCGCGGCTGGGAGACTTTCATTTTCGTTATTTCTTTAACTCGCCTTATTTATCGGTGTACTGAGAGAAGACTGTCCGGGAAACAGGACTGCGGTCTGCTGAAGCGGTAGGAGCATTTCATCTGTCACTGTATCCGAGTCTTTTTCTTCATGTCCAGTGTTTTATAAAATAACACTGTTTATTTACCTTGAGAGGTCTAACAGCTCCGATACACACACTAACACTACTACACTAACATTAACACTACTACACTAACATTAACACTACTACATTAACACTACTACACTAACATTAACACTACTACACTAACACTAACACTACTACACTAACATTAACACTACTACACTAACGGTAGGTCTCCGTTCGCTCTCGTTGTGATGTTTTGAACCCATAAGTTAAATGGAAGCTGCCATCTTGTTTGCGCTTGCGCAGTAGAGGAATAATTGAGCCAGCGCATGCGCAGTAGAGACGGAGGCCCCCTCCTCCGCTGAGTCTGCATGCTCCCCCCCCCTTTTTTTTTTAATTTAAAAAGTATATTAAAAAAGTAAACACAACGTAAATTACGGAGCAGGAATCACACATGTCCAGCTGAAGTGCAGCTCTGTAGGAGGATTAATTATTTACTAAGCTCCTAAATAAAGAGGATGATTTGTGTGTGCAGTCACGTAGACGGTGTTTTAGTTATGTTGGTGATTTACAAAGACTTGTGGTGTAAACGTCCTTACGTGTGAAGTCGGGCTGTAAAATATTTTCTTCTGTTTTAATTATTTAAATGATAAATTTACAACTACAAATGAGTCCAAAAACTTCACAGAACACAACATAAACATTAAAAACCATGGGCACGATCAAAGACGTGTGTGTGTGTGTGTGTGTGTGTGTGTTCATAGAGTAAATGTAAAGCAAATCTTCAGGATCTCCACACTGCTGTATCAGAAGTGTGACCCTGCAGCTCTTCAGACTCTGTGAAGTTAAACTGCAACTGAAATTCTCACCTAAAACTGCTGTTACTTTTGTTAAACACAATTGTCTATTTCCTCATTAATAAATTTTAATAAATTGTGTGTATTCAGTTCCCTTCAGTTCATTTCTATTATATTCTATTTACATGCAACTTTTATCAGTGTTCATTGTCACAAAGCAGCTTCACAGAAATTCAGATTTAGCTCCCTAATGAGGGGAAAAAAAGACAATACGAGAGAAACCAGACTCAAAGGGAACCCATCGTCATCTGGGTGACCCCCAGCGTGATTATTACCGCTGTGTTTATGAAGTTTGCATGATTTTAATGACTGTCTTTTTAAGGTCTGTGTCAGGCAGCACAGTCTGGAGTCAGGTTTTTTTGTCTTTAATATTAAAGGCAGTGTAGCTCAGTGATTAAGATGTTGGACTACTGACCAGAAGATCATAACTTAAAATCTCACCTCAGCCAAGCTGCCACTGCTGGGTCCCTCAACAAGGCCCTTAACCCTCAACTGCTCAGTCATGTAAATGAGATGAATGTAAGTTGATCTGAATAAGGGTATCTGCAAAATACCATAAATGTAAATGTGAACGTAACATGGGTCAATGCCAGTTTTAGCCACGTTAGGTGTTTTTTCACCAAATAGTGCTAAGGACTAATCTGGGGTAGAGCTAAAGATCTTTGCCCTGGGCTTAATTTCTGTCATTTTACACAGGTTTGTGCCGGGCTCAGGTTTGCAAGGTCAATGAGCGGTCAGGTGATGCGTTTCGATTAGTGCCAGAAAGATGAAAAAATGGATGGTGAGGAGGTGAAACGGAGGCTGGATTCTGGCGATTACGTTTTGGTTGCACCATCGGCGCAATTAAACTCTGAGGTGTGTAAAAGTTTTGATCATGTCCATAATGAGAATGATGAGCCAATGACATTTGAATAGCCTAATGTTGGGCTGTAAACGGGTTCGGGCTTTTGAAACGGTGTACTTGTCGTGTTCGGGTCGGGCTCAGGTCGAATTCCGTCAGGCTCGGGTCGGGCTTGACTTTTCAGGCCCGATTACAGCTCTAATCTGGGGGGAACTGTCCTCGATGGAGCTCCCTTGAGAACTACATTCATTCCAGGGCCTTTTTTGGTGGGTATTCGCATTGCAAAAAGGAACGATAAAGTGACGTAACCCGCGCGACGATTGGTGATTCGATGCCACTTTAGAGCAACATACCACAATAACAATAATTGATGATGGTGTGACCAGAGCTGTGTGCATGTTGACTGGTGGAAAAAATTCAAATGTCCAAAGAAAAGTTTAATTTACTGTAGTGCAGATATGAGAACGCTTGATGTTTTGCATTGTGACCCTTAAGGGAACCACTTATGAATTTCAAAACATAGTTATTTGTTGTGCGTTTCATTGGGTGTAAAATCAGCGGTGTAAACCAAATCGGTAAACTTTTCATGGGGGGCATTACTTTTATATACTGTATACCCTCCATAGCCCCCCAAAAAAACAAACATTGATACTCTTTCAGATTCTGTTGTGGGATGCTTCTGAACCAGAAATTAAAAGGTTTACAAATATTTACTATTTTTGTGTGCTTTGTCTTATTTAGTGATCAGTAGCATGCAAAAAGAAGTACAGCAAACAATATCTCCTCATAAATCTTTATTTACATGTTACCAATTACAACACGTTATATTAAAAAAATTAAAATCTTTTTATAATCTTGTTTAAGCTTATTGATTTTTTCACAACACTGCTTAACGTAGCAAGTTGAGATGACATGCTGCGAATATTTTTAATTTTCTCCTAGATGACTCAAAATCTCTCGGTACCTCCATTACGTATAGACTCAGTAAAGCCTGGACTTCACTGATAGTCCATTTGTCTGTTGTGTTTTGTTTCTCCATATTTTGTGAGACCTTATGTTTACACTGCTAACGGTGTGCACAAGTATATTTAAAAATGGCGGTTGCAGTCAACAGGTACATGCGTTTAGACCAATCAATATACACTTGCGTCACTTACGTCAGCACCAATCACCACACACTTACATCTGGACCAATCACAGCACACTTACATCACTTAGGGTTCCTATGCACGGAGAAAAGTACCTACCCTGAAGAAGAAGCTAGAAAAGTCCCTATACATGATGTTCTAAGAACTACAATTGTCCCCAGTTCCTGCAGTACGAACACGTGAGAAAGGGGGCACAGTTCTAAGAACTATGAAAAGTTCCTTCGGTGCGAAAGCGCCTATTGATGCTCTAGGTGAGAGAGGGATTTGATGCTCCCTTTGGTCAGGATAGTAAATATACGGAAATAGGGGGTGTGAGTTCCTCTGGTGAACCCATATGGGGTTTAAACCTCAAGTTTGGGAGCCCATTATTATAAACCTGGTTCCTAACATGTGACTTTGTTTGGCACTTGCACGGATTGAATTGAGACAATAAACCTCAAAAATACGGGGAAATAAATGATAGCAGAATTGATTATTCTAACACTAACACTAGACTCTTTGACAAATCAAAAGTGTTGTTTTAAACTGACTCTGTAATCAGTTTTGAATTATTAATTCATTCATACATTCATTATCTTAACTGCTTATTCCTGTCCCCAGGGTCACGGGAGAGCCGGTGCCTAGCCGGCGGCATAGGGTGCAAGGCCAGTTTTGAATTAATGTATATTTAATGACTTATCATAATAGGGATTTCATATTCCTTCTTTCCTGTCCAGAATAAAAGAGCGGTTTGACTGGAGATCCTCATCTTGTCCTGGTCTTTAAAACATACTTGTTGTCTAGAACTAGTTGTTAGAGAGATCATTTTACATGGAAGCCCTGAGATACCATCAGTTTACATTTTAGTTTAAATTCTCCTCATAGCATGTTATTTTTCATTGTTTTCTAAAATCTCAGGCTAGTTATGTCATTATCACAAAATAATGAAGCTTTGTTTACTTGTGATAATGAAATAATTAATTACTCTCAGGAAATTTATGCATTGTTTTCCTGTGATAACAAACTAATCCTAACTGTTATTTTCTTGAGATCTCAAATTAATTACTGCTAACTGTCCTGATGAATCACAGAGAACTGATTAGTAAGAATCATTATAGACCACAGTGACACGGTTTGTTAGCTTGTTTTTTGGAAATAAACATTTACAGTTCAGGTACTCTACTTTTATTACTTGTAGCAGCAGTATGTGTTGTTGGCTTTTTTTAACTCTAAGTGTCACTTCATCCAGGCTGTAACTCAGTGTTCATTTCCACTCCTCAGGTTCCAGCATCGTTCCTGGACAGGAAGTTGTGTGTGAAAGTGTTCGGTTGCTGATGCACAGCGCTCCCTACAGGCCACACAGACAGCCCTGTGAACACAGAACTGATCTCAGGTCAACACGTTATCCTGTGATGGCTGCTTGTCTGGGATGAACGATGTTTCCTGCAGAACAGAATTAGACAGAAGATTGGACAGAATGGAGCAAGTGTGAGAGTTTTGAAGAAAGTGAAGGCTCATTGATTATGATGATGGGCTATGTGGCTCAGAATGGAGCAGAAGCTCCTCTTGAAGCCTGTAGGATACTCACACATCACCGAGAGGTTTTAGTGGAACAGGTGAAACATATACAGTGCATTTTAGACAATCTGAAGATGAATGGCTTTATCTGCAATGAAGATATAGAGATTATCCAGCGTTCATCCACTCGAACAGAGCAGGTACTACAACATTTCTTTTTCTCTCTTACACATACACACTTAAATAATTTTCCCTAGATCCTAAATGCCTAAACTTTTTAAAATCAGGTCCGTAAAATCTTGGAGTTGGTGCAGAGTAAAGGTGAAGAGGCCTCTGCATATTTTATTCACATTCTGCACCAGGCGTATGATGCGTTCATCGACCTTCGGCCTTGGTTTAACACAATTCACTACAAACCTGCAGAGTGTGTGAAGGACATACCTGTGATTAACACAGACCCCAGTGAGTGTTTTAATCGAAATCACATAGAAATTATCTCATGTCCAAATGATTACTGCACTAATACTGTGTTCTGTGTTCAGTTAGCAGATACAGTGAGAAACTCCGGCAGGAACTGGACAGGGACACTCAGTTCATCACCTCGTACTCTCAGAAGGAGGAGACGAGATTGGAGGAGCTTTACACAGACACACAGATGGAAATCCTGAATGAGCGAGGGGAGAGTCTGGGCTTCCTGAAGAGTCTGGATGAGATTCTGGGAGAAGAAGGTGTCTTCAACCAGCAGGCAGAGACCATTTTAATCACGGGTGATGCCGGAGTGGGAAAATCCATTCTGCTCCAGAAACTCCAGAACCTGTGGTCTGAAAGAAAGCTGAACATCAATGCAAAGTTCTTCTTCAAATTCAGATGCAGGATGTTCAGCACCTTTAAGGAAACTGATGAGATCTCAGTGAAGGATTTGATATTCAAACACAATTGTTACCCAGATGGAGACCCGGACGGAGAGGTGTTCAGCTATATCCTGCGATTTCCAGACTCTGTCATTTTCACGTTTGATGGATACGATGAAATCCAAATGGACTTTGATTTAGAAAACATGCCAGAGGTGGTTTCTCCTGAGGAAAGGACACACCCACTTTTAGTTCTCATGAACTTACTGACAGGAAAATTGCTCACAGGTTCCAGAAAAATCCTAACAGCTCGAACCGGCACAGAAATCCAGAGCAGAGTGATCTGGAAGAAAGTGTTTCTGAGAGGCTTCTCTCCAGAACATCTCAAACAATATTTGTCTCATCATTTTCCCCTGCAGGAGCAGAGGGACTTGGTGTCTCTGCAGCTGGATGCAAACCCTCACCTCTGTGGTCTATGCTCTTTCCCGTTGTTCAGCTGGATCATTTTTAAGAGCTTTAAGCACCTTCAGAGTGTGTACGATGATGTCGAGCTGCCAGAGTCATGCATCACTCTCACCAATGTCTTCCTCCTGTTGGCAGAGGTGTTCCTGAGCCGGAGCAGTAAGAGTACCGGACTCCTGAAAAGAAGCACACGCTGCACCGCTGACACATTTAAATCAGGGCTGAAGATGCTTTCTGCCTTTGCTAAGCTTGCATTGCTGGGTCTGGAAAAGAGCAGCTTCATTTATACCCATGATGAGGTTTCCTCCTGTGGCCTGAGTGATGACGACGTACAGATCGGATTTCTGAGGCCCGTCAGTCACTACAACACATGTGGCACTTCAGCAACGTACGAGTTTCTCCATGTGACCCTGCAGGCATTTCTGGCTGCATTTTGTCTCATCTTGGATCTGCATGTTATTCCTGATGGGGTCCTGAGGTTCTTCTCTAAGTGTGAATACCATAAGACATCCCATTTGACCTGCCTGTCCTGTTTGGGGGCATCATCTAACCCGAGAAATTCAGATCCCTTTCAGACAAACGAACATTTTCAGTTTACAAACCTCTTCCTGTGTGGCCTGCTTTCCAAATCCAATGCTGTCCTCTTGGAGCATCTTGTACCTCCATCATCCCTGAAGAAAAAGCGAAAAGTTCTGAAGTCCTACCTTTCCTCTAGTGTAAAAACACACTTGAGCGGCCTGCCTCGCCACCCGAGCACCGACATCAAGGGAAGTAAAGTGCACGTGATGCCAAACTTCCTGTGGATGCTGCGCTGTGTATTTGAGACGCACAGCGAGGACGTGGCTCGTCTCACAGATAAAGGAATTTCAGCAGATTACCTTAAACTGGCATACTGTAACATCCACTCAGCTGACTGCAGCGCTCTCAACTTTGTCCTTCAGCACCACAGGAAGTGTTTAGCAGTCGATCTGGACAACAACAACATCAGTGACTACGGTGTGAAGCAGCTCACGCCTTTGTTCCAAAAAATGACTGTAGTCAGGTATGACACATTCCAAACAGCTGACCAGAAGATCTACCCTGTTCCCATGTTAAATTATTTCCAGTATTACCAGTGTCCCCTTGTTCTCAGTGTTCCTTTGTTCTCAGTAGTTCCCTTGTTCCCAGTCATCCACTTTCCCAGTCATCCCCTTGTTCCTAGTTGTCTGCTTGTTCCCAGTCGTCCCCTTTTTCCCAGTCGTCTTCTTTTCCCAGCTGTCCCTTTGTTCCCAATTGTCCCTTTGTTCCCAGTCATCCCCTTGTTCCCAGTCATCTCCATGTTCCCATTCTTACTCTTGTTCCCAGTCATTACTTGTTCCTAGTGGTCTCTTGTTTAAAGTTTTCTCCCAGTTCCCAGTTTTCATCTTCCTTGTTCCATGAATTGTACTACGTTTACAGAAATCTGGATTAACATGGTGACACTGATCAGGATGAAGTGGTTACTAAAAATGAAGATGAAGATAACAAAGTTATTCTTGATTCATGCACATTTTCTGTAAATGTTTCAGGTTTTGTGTGAACCAGCTCACCGACAGCAGTGTGGAAGTTCTGGCTACAGAACTCATCAAATATAAAATAGTTCAGGTTTTGGGGTAATTTCACATAAACTAATAAATATTAGCTTTGTATTTGTTTATTACATTGTGATATAAATTCACTAGCACATTTTTCTCTATTAATACATTTATAGACTTTACAAGAATCACATCACAGACAACGGAGCCAAACTGGTGGCACAGATAATCGACGAGTGTCCTCACCTGAAAACCGTCAAGTAGGAATGAATTTTATTACCTTCTAAACACTCTTTTAAATGCTGTTACTCAGCAGTGCTTCCTAGTTGTTTTGTTTCTCTGTCACGTTTTGTCTTCTCTTCTGTTCATCTAGTTCATACTTGTTTTCTGACCTAATGAGTCTAAATAAAAGGCTGTATTTTACATCATGATAATATGTAATAATTAACACAAATGGTTTGTTAAGTGGATTCTGATGTGTGCAGGCTTGGCTATAATCATATCACGGCTGTGGGTGCGACATTTCTTGCCGAAGCTATTCGGAAAAGCAAATCGATCTTTGAAGTCGGGTAAAGTGTCAGCTTACAGACACGCAAGCACGAAGATTAAACCTGAATAAATTAATAAAATCGGTCAGTTCTGATATAACATACAGTTTTTGTCTGTTTAGCATGTGGGGGAACAGCATTGGAGACGATGGTGCTCACGCTTTCGCCGAGGCCATAAAGAACCACAGCAGCTTAACGAATCTTAGGTGAGTTTGATTATAAAACTAGACCAGGGCTACAGGCAGGATGATCGTTAGGGATAACAGACATAAACAGGAAATTATCTCACACTCACTCTAGTGACCAGTGCTTTAGTCAGAATTTACTGTGATGTTTAAGACTAAATATATTAGCTGTGCTTTAACATTTTCTTTCTGTAACTTTGTTTCTGTTGTTGTGTTGTAGTCTGTCAGCAAATGGGATCACTTCTGATGGAGCAACAAGTTTAGCAAGAGCGCTAATGCTAAATTCCAGCCTTCACATCTTCTGGTGCTCATCACAATCTTCACATCCCACACATTTTAGTGGCACATAACAGAACATTTTCACTTTAATACATATTACATACATGTTAAAGTGCTGCCGTGGTGTCATGTGCATGTGTACAGTATTTAATATGTATAAATAGGAACACAGATGTCTGTGTTGTATGTAATTTACACATTGGTGTTTTTCAGGCTGATTCAAAACAACATCTCTGATGATGCAGCAGTTGAACTTGCCAAAGCATTTGAGAAGAATTCAGCACTTACACACCTCATGTAAGACCCCAAGCTACATGCTTTTTAACATACCCTTCATAGTCTTAAAGGCCAGTTTGTAGTTTATCTGCCTAAGTGTTAATGAAGATCACAGTAACATCACTGTAGGCTTCAGCAGCTTCACTTGGGCAGAAGAACTTACTGTTGAATTGTTCAATCCCTTGGGGACGAAGAAAAAAAACCTTCAGGACACAAGCCAGGAGTGTTCTCTGTAAAAAGTGCCACACTGTTTAATATTAATAATCTTTATGTGTATAGAGATTAT
>JAOVVH010000033.1:18437416-18447880 GCA_028566435.1 Scorpiodoras heckelii | reverse complement strand
CCCCCACAGCTCTTCATTTTATTTTTTCTAGTGCACCAGATAGCTAGTTTTGCAGCACCATACAGAAAGTTTAAAAGTACCACCTTAGACCTTTTTGGGGTCGAGTACTTGGGACCATAAATGAATAAACTTTCATCAAAGGACCCAAAAAGTTTTAAACCCCACTCCTTAACTACAGCTAAAATTGGATCCAACCGTGTACACTGGAGAAACAAATGAAACACTGTTTCTGATAAACCACAAAAGGGACAACCATCACTAGCTGAGGAATCGATCCGTGCCGCATGCCTGTTTGTAGTTATAATCCCATGCACAATCCTCCACTGGAGGTCGCCCACCCTTTTCTCGATGGGGCTTTTGTACAGGGACCGCCAGCTACCTTTAGGGGAAGAGCCAGTCCGAACAACCCTTGTCCATTTTGTTTCCTGTAATTCTCTCAGGCTGTGAAAGTTCAAAGCTTTAGTACATGCAAAATATAAAATCCCCTTATGAAGCGTACTAAAACGCCCAAGAGTCATGGTTTCCAGAGACAAGAGCATCCCCTGACCCTCCTGCCAGTCCTCTCTGCTTGTGTCCATTATCAGTTCTGGAAAACGAGTTCCTTCACTCAAGCACTGTTCTGCATGGGTTATATCCAGGTATTCAGCCACCGAAGGCAATAGGTCCGATTTTAGCTGGTTCAGCACCTGAGCAGCCAGACACACTGACCTGAAGCCAGCCATCTCTGCCAACTGCTCCGCTGACACCCATTCCACCCCCCTTCTTAGATGACGGAGCTTGGAGATGCCAGCTTTCGACAGGTCACTCCTCAAAGCCCCTGAGACCTGGTTTAATGATGGGAAATTGCTGTTAAAAAACAGTGGTTCTTCAAAAGTCCACATAGTTGGAGCCGCACCATTCTCTCTGCGAAACGAAAAGAGTTGCCATGCCTCCGCAGCAAAAAAAGGAGTCATTCCTCTTAAATCCTTCTCCCAACTGAAGAGAAAACAGGTGTCTGTCCAGTCCCATCCTTCCAACGACCCGTAGAAGAGCGCATGCTACATCCATCCATTTGCGATGATCGCAATACAGCAACCGCTGTACGGCCTGTATGCGTAGAACCACAACTCTGTACCGAATGTCTATTAGCCCCTGTCCACCTTCCTGCACAGGAAGATACAGAACTGCAGCTCTTAGTCAGTGCTGTCTATTCCAGAAAAAATTTACTAATTCCTTTTGGATATCATCCATTAGTTGTCTCGGTGGGTTGAAGACAGTGAACTTGTGCCATAAGGCAGATGCAGTGAGGTTGTTTGTGACTAAAACTCGACCCCTGTAGGATAACTGGGGTAGCACCCAGGACCATTTGGACAATCTGGCACGGATCTTTTCCACTACACCTTCCGAATTCTTGACCTTTACGTCATCTGTGCCTAGCTATATCCCTAAAAACTTTAGCCCTGTCCTACTCCACTGCACACCGCTTGGAAGTAGTGATAATGGGTAATTCCTACCATGTGAACCACAACATAAAGCCTCCATTTTATTCCAGTTTATCTTTGCTGAGGTAGCCAAACTATAAACTTTTAAGGCTTCTTTTAGGGACACTACATCCTGCTCATGACGGATGATCACTGTAATGTCATCCGCATATGCAGACACCTTAAATAAACTACGTTCTATCTGCAATCCAGACAGTCTTTTCTGATTAAACACAGAAGCGGTTCAACAACGATGGACAGAGGGAGAGAGAGATTAATATCAGTGATCAATAAAACACAATCATCCATTACTGTCCTCATGTACCGTGAAGTGTAACACACTCAGAGCACAGCGCTCTCTGCCCTTTTCTACACACACCAGCTCACACATGCTGTGATTGGTTAGTATTGCTGTGATTGACAGGGGAGAGACAGCATGCCCCGCCCACCCAGACAGCACAGACAGCTTAGAGATCACGGGTCGAGACTTTACCACTCAGGAGAACAAACCACAGAACACTTTAATAGGACTGCTAATGGGACACAAATACATTATAACTGTGTTATTACTGTGTTATTACATGATGATAAACATGAAGAGTTACAGACCTTTGCTCCCAGACTGAGAGACAGGATGGTGTCCTCAAACGCTGAGTGTGTGTCCACATGGGGTGGGATTCCTGCCACACACACACACACACACACACACACACGCATCATTACAATAAACACACAGTATACACAGGAATGGAGCTGTGTGTGTGTGTATATGTGCGTGTGTGTGTATATGTGTGTGCGTGTGTGTGTATATGTGTGCGCGCGCGTGTGTATATATGTGCGCGCGTGTATGTGTGTGTGTGCGCGCGTGTATATATGTGCGCGCGTGTGCGTGTGTGTGCGCGCACGTGTATATATGTGCGCGCGTGTGTGTGTGCGCACGTGTGTGTGTGCGCGCGTGTGTGTGTGTGTGTAGTCATCACCTTGTCCACTTTCGTACTGGTTAACTGTGAGCTGATCAGGCAGGACGCTGATGTGGCCGTCACACACACACTTCTGCAGCACAGCGTCACACACCGATGGCAGACCTGAACACACACACACACACACACACACACATCACCAAAGGTGCAGTAATAAAGGTTAGTGGTTAATGGTGTCTGTGGTGCGAGTCTGACCCCCGGGCAGCGGCTTGTCTTTATCCACGTTGTTGTTGTCGTAGCGAAATTCGTACCCATAATGCTTCACTCTGCGGTGCTTCAGCTCCCGCTGTGCTGAAGGAAACACAACATTCAAATAACAATGACAACAATATAGCCGGAAGCGGCAATACATCAGTCTTTCCATGTATACAGTCATGTATACTATATATTGCACTACGCCCTGTTTACTATGTACTGCACTACACACTGTGCAGGGTATAGTGTACTACATACTGAGCAGGGTATAGTGCACTACATACTGTGAGGGTATAGTGTACTACATACTGAGCAGGGTATAGTGTACTACATACTGTGCAGGGTATAGTGTACTACATACTGTGCAGGGTGTAGTGCATTACATACTGTGCAGGGTGTAGTGTACTACATACTGTGCAGGGTATAGTGTAATACATACTGTGCAGGGTATAGTGCATTACATACAGAGCAGGGGATGTCATGTTCCAGCATTGCCATGGCAATAAAAACGTGAGCATGCCGTGTCATAATCAGAACATTGTTACAGTACAGGCTTCAGCAAAACACGTTTTTCTTCGCCAAAACACCATATTTAGGCCGATTGGGCTGATTTTTTGTGCCTGAGTAGTGGGGAAGGTTTCCTGCCAAGTTTTATGTCTGTATGACTCACGGTTTGGCCTGTGCAATAAGTTGTAGTGCCGTATAAGAATAAGAAGAAGAAGAAGAAGAAGAAGAAGAAAATCTTAAGGAAAACAATAGAGGTCCAAGTACAGTAGTGCTTGGACCCCTAAATAACGGTTCCTTAGGGCCAACTGAGGGGCCCAGTGCCTGCTCACCTGTGACATCATCATCATGCGATGTCCAATCAACAGCCTGCAGCAACCAAGACTCTTCTTGTGGAGACACAAAATCCTCCAACACACAAAGACCAGGGGGAAGAGACACACACTCACACACTCCTCTATCCACTGAGAGAAAGAGAAAGAGAGAGAGAGATGGGGGGTGAATTACAGAGAGAATGGACAGAAAAAAGAAGAGAGAGTGCAGAGAGAAAAAATAAAAAAGGAGAAAGATACCGAAAAAAAGAAAAGGATGAAAATGAAAGTGGTGAGAAACAGAATGAAAAGCAGAGAAGAGAGAAACCCTGTGTGTGTGTGTATGTGTGTGTGTATATGTGTCTGTGTGTGTGTGTATGTGTGTGTGTGTATGTGTCTGTGTGTGTGTGTATGTGTCTGTGTGTGTGTGTATGTGTGTGTGTATGTGTCTGTGTGTGTGTGTGTGTGTGTATGTGTCTGTGTGTGTGTGTATGTGTCTGTGTGTGTATGTGTGTGTGTGTGTGTGTGTGTGTGTTAGTGACCTGGCAGGACGTAGCTGCAGTAGAGGGTGACGTTGTGTCCGCTACACTCCAGCACGCGGCCGTTACACAGTGT
Source organism: Scorpiodoras heckelii (assembly GCA_028566435.1). Classification (NCBI taxonomy): domain Eukaryota; kingdom Metazoa; phylum Chordata; class Actinopteri; order Siluriformes; family Doradidae; genus Scorpiodoras; species Scorpiodoras heckelii. The sequence goes on along the minus strand of JAOVVH010000033.1, from coordinate 18,443,815 downwards.
GTGAGCTCTCTGACTCTCCTCCAGAGACATGAAGGAGGCGAAGCTGTAGGGTTTATTGGGGGGCATGAGGAGAGACTCCACAGCGCCCCCTTCAGTCAGCACCGCCAACAGCAGCTCCCTGCTCACACCGTTCCCTAAACCTCCATTACATACCACTACACACTGAGCACACACACACACACACACACACACACACACACACACACACACACACACACACACTAGATACATTAACCTCGGAGCTCCAGGAAAAAAACAAACAACCAACAAACTTTTCGCACAATTTTTCCTGAGCCGGTGTGGTGCCAAATTGTGCTCCTCAACACACAGTGACAGGACCCCCCCCCCCGGGCATCTTAATGTGCGCCTAATCTAAAATTACACCTTAATCTATTGACATATCAATTAAATATTTTAAATGATGTAGAAATATAATCGAATTGAACAGACTGTTTCGTTACATAAAGGCTTTTCACCATTGTTTTTTTTACTCTCTGACTCGGCGCTTAGCGGCTCCGTTTAACCCAATAAGATTTGGACCGGAAGTCTTAGTCTTAGTACAGGATGTACCGGAGTGCAGGCTACGGCATCACACCTATTGGCTGTTTCGGCCCACGTTGTAGCGCGTTATTCCACTTTAAAACCCACGCAGAAGGTGTACCTGAGTGGGCTGGGACGCGGTGGTGATCCCTTCATGCTTCAGCAGTGTGTGAGAAGCTTTCATTTGTCTCTTCAGCAGTTTTTTATCCTCTTTACATCTTCTGACACTTTTCACGCTCTGCACAGGAGCCTCCATTGTGTGCGTCTTTATATTGAGTCCGGGCTGCAACCACATCTGCACAATGAGTTCCTGTTAGGAACGAGACGATCTACAGGGCCACATGGCTGTGATGGTCAGAGGAACACACACACACACACACACCCACACACACACACTTCTGGACATGTATTTAATATAAACCTCATAACATCAACTATACTCCTTATAACAGTAATGATATTTTATATATTATAATACACTACTCATTGCTAGTTATTACATGTTATAATTAGATTACAAACAGTAATTAATTATTAATGATTAATTTACTGTCACTGTTTATAGTTTATTTTTTAACACTAGTATATATTTAGAAATATGATGAAAATTCCCTGCAGAATGAATAAAATCTAATCTTAATGCAGATTAAACACGGTGTTGCCAAGTGACGTCACATGACCAAGCACAATAGATTGATCTGTTAGGATGTTTATGGCAGGAAAACAAAAACCTTTTTAAATATTGCTTCATTTCCATGTTTGAGACATTAGTGAAGGTCGTGATGGATCCTTTATTGATACGTTATTAACCATTAAACTGAAGATGAAGAAGAAAGTGCACACAGCAAACTAAAGGGGTTTGAGATTTAATTAAAAAACAAAATCATCACTCTGTACAGTCACATGACCAACAGAAATCCACATTTCACTGTTTCCCCTCCTACAACATTCTGGATACGAAAGAAAGCAGAAAGATGCTGAAAAGCAAATCTATCACAAAGTAAAAAAAAAAAAATTCATGGTTTAATACATTATTATACACAGTAAGAACGTCCTGATCGAGTCACAACACTGACAACACTGACTGTTATCAGGGGGAGAGACGCTTTACTGACATGACACACTGACACTGTCAAAGCCTCCAGTCATCTCACACACACACACACACACACACACACACACACACACACACACACACACACACAGTCTCACTCACTCTCTCACACAAACACACACACAGCTGGAGAAAGCTGATGGGGATTAAAGGCAGCGTGTTTCAGTCTGTGGTCAAAGCTGGAGGATCAGCAGGAACAGAAAAACGTCCAAATGCAAATTTACACCCGAGTCTTTCATTTCTTCTGTTTAGGAGGCGGCCTGAAGAATGAACACACACACACACACACACACACACACACACGGTTAGCTTCAGAGAATAAAAACCACAAGCTCAAGTGTTTAAATATAATAAAACAGTTGTTTAACTTCACCACAGACAGACGGATTTACACACCACAAAGATCAAACGACTGTACAAGCTTTAAGCTGTGTGTTATCCAGGGTGCACAAACTTCTGCACACAACTGTACACACATGTAAAGACAGATTAGTACTGGGGGGGGGGATCAGTGCTGTTCGGTCTCTACCTTTATGTACTGCTGAGTGCAAAGTTTGTGCACCCTTGGATGAAAATCAAAGCTGCCCCCATTGTACCATGTGACCCCGATGTGGTCTGTACCAACACCTGAGCAGGGCTGTGTTAAGCAGTGAGCGTGTCTGACCTGTACACCCCGACGACGACGGCGTGGTCTCTCTCGTACGGCTCGAGCGTCAGCTGCTCCTGAGGCTTCATGTTCTCAGCGCTCATCTTCTTCACCTCGGAGGCGAACACGGCCTCGGGCGACGCTGTCGAGTCGATGCAGTTCGCCTGGAACATAACGGGAATGTTTACATCAGCAACAAACTCATCATAAGGTTTATAGATAAGATTTATTTCATGTGGTTCAATGTTAGCAGAAGACGAGAACGTCAGGCTTCACCTTGATGGAGATGACAAAATGGCCGCCGTTTTTGAGGAAGTTGTGAGCGTTCAGAGCGACGATACGCGTCTGATCCGGCTGAGCAACGTCGGCAAAGATCACGTCCACCATTCCTGATGGGGAAAACAAAACAAAGAAGAACAAATTGAAACTCCAGGAGCAGTGTGTACACACACACACACACACACACACACACACACCACAAAAAAAAAAACCATGTGTACCCCTACTGGATGAATGTGGAACTGCAGTAACCAGCAGGAACCGTGGGGTCATCTCACATGTCAGCGCAGTGACTCCGTGTGTGTGTTACTGCAGTTTTATTAACAAAGTGAGGTTTATAAGTGTTTATGGAAAAACACTCACCGACCAGCATGCGGTATTTGTGTGGATGTCTGGCGTCTTCGATAATGGGAATAATGTTGGTTCTTTTCTTAGCCACGTTCAGTAAATCTCGTCCGGAGCGGTGAGAAAACTCGACTGCGTACACCAAACCGTCCTACACACACACACACACACACGAGATTACTGTATAATCCACACTGTAATTGAGTGAATTAATTCTCTAACCGAGCGGTAAACGGAGAGGAGGAGATGAAAGATAAACGTGCGTACAGGCCCGACGATATCAGACACGTGAGACACGGTGGTTCCTGACGCCGCCCCCAGGTACATGACTTTGGCCCCAGGTTTGATGTGGATCTGATCGACTCCTCCCAGAATGGCCGCCGCCAGCTTGGAGCGGAACGGGTTCCACGCCCGGTACTCGATCTTCGTCTCTCCGTCCTGGAAGACAAACACAGGTGAGCCGGGCGACGTGACGGAGCAGAAACGAAGCACGACCACACGCTGATTTACGGCGAGACGAGACCGAGGACGTGGTAACGCTGCCCAGTGGGCGGGGCTAATGATTTTAACGTTAAACAGATGTGAAATGATGCTACGAGTTCATCAGGGAGACACAAAGCTGACACACTGGATTTATTCCTCACTGTGACACTGAGACAGAAACCTGGCGTGATCAGGAACACGCCCTAGAAGCCCCGCCCACTCGTCTTTTTCATATCAAAAATCTGTCATTTTGCTGAAGTAAAATAATTAAATATTAAGAATGGTTGCCATGACGCCGGAGTCTGACCTCGACACTCATTCTCTTCTCCCCGTACACGGACTCTCCCACCACCATGTTCTTCGTCACCAGGGCGTCTTCCTTCCCACGGCAGATAAACACACCTGAAAGAGTCACACGATTATCCTCCTGTTCATCCACACACACACACACACACACAGACACACACACACACAATAATCACCTTCATGTCTGTGTGGCTCCACCGTCACAGTCTTTCCTCCTCTAAACCCTCCTCCTCCTCTGCCCCCACGCCCCCTCGGTGTCCCTCTGCCTCCACCACGGCCCCGGAATCCTCCTTCACCACCTGGAGACCTGAAACCTCCACCTGTAAACATGGAGCAACTGTCAGCACCCTGAACACCACCCGGACGGTGTCCTTTATTTCTCTCCAGTTCCATTTCTTACTGAGGCTACAGCGGTGATCAATCACAGAGAACTGATCAACAGCTGAGGTGATGGAAACTCTTCCTCTTTACCTCCACCACCGCGTCCTCCTCTAAACCCGCCTCTTCCTCCTCGGTCTCCACCGCGTCCTCTTCCACCGAATCCACCTCGACCTCCTCCTCCTCCTCCTCCACCACCGAATCCACCTCGACCTCCTCCACCACGGGGACTGAAACCTGCAGCATCAACAGCAGCAACTTTAACACCTTTAACACACATCACCGGGTCTGTATCATCCACCCCCCCCCATATCACTTATTGTAGATCACACACACACACTCACTCATTCACACACACACACTACTGCTCACGCTCACAGAGGATAAAGCGTAACCAGGTGTCACTTGGTAATTAAGGTGAAACACTACACACACTAAACACACACACACGTATGTAAAAAGATTTAATTTTTTTATGCGTAATCTAATGTAGCTGCTGCGCTGAAAGCCTTAAGCTCCGCCCACTTCACAACACAACCACAGTACAGTTTGTATCTCCAGTAAAGTGTGTTTCCTCACACACACACACACACACACACACGTCATCATGACACGCAAATCAATTTCCTAATAAACCGCAGTAACTACGGAGGAAACCGTGTTAACCCTGATGTGTGTATTTTATTATTTAATTCAGTTCCTCTAACCGCGTTCACACCATTTTACACCAAAATACACTTTAATTGTTTGTTTATTTATTTATAGTGTAATGCAGAAACAACACGAGTTACTAATTCAGACTTAAACTCGTTTCCCTACTGTATAAAGTATGCAAATTAGCTCATGTTTAATCAGCTGGCTCATTTGCATAAATTAATAAATGTAGATTTATTTATTTCATTTATTTATTTTTTACAGCTGATTAACATTGTGGTTTTTTTAATATAAAATGACGTGTTATCTTTAAATAAATCTCACAGTTATGGATGTAATGTGAAGATTTTTTGAAGGTAAGAAATGAGAACTTTTATTGTTGTTGACTTTTAATCCAGACTGATGTAAATAATAATCCAGATTAATATTAATAATAACTGTACAGGAAGAGTGTGAATGGTGGACACACACCACATGTGGCCTTCACACACACACACACACACACACACACACACACTTTACTCCAAACACCTTCACACTCAGAACTAAACAAACACACGCCACATTTAACCGGATTAAATGATCCGGATTAATGAAATAAACCCGCGGTCTCTTCTGTTCAACACCAACTTTAGCCGCTGCTTTGATTTCACGTCATTAACACGCAGTTCAGACGATCAACACGTGAAACTCACGACTGTTTACTTCATTATCTCAACACAGTGAGGACGATATTTACACCTTCACGCGCTGTGTCCGATCCAGTGTCCGATACAGGGACAGTTTAAAATCAGAGCTAGTTTAGGTTAGCATAAAGCGCTAACGAGTTTCACCCCCTCTCTCTTTAAAGCTTTACACACACACACACACGTTATTTTTATACACACACACACACACACACACATAAAACTCACCAGGCTTCATTGTTTACCCTGAATAAATGAAAGCTTATTAAATGAAGTTGTGTTTTTTTTCCTTCTTTAATTTTCTCCGCGCAAACTGATGACGACTTCAGGAAAGTTCACGCGCTCGAGACCACATGTGAGTCGCTCCACGGCTCCTTTCCCATGATGCACCGCGAGAACGCTTTCCGGCACGTGGACGCACGCTGCTTTCACAGCGCCACCTCGTGTCGGGGAGGAAAAACAGCGCAACACCGCCGCATTAACGCCTTCATACGGACACAACTGAGCATTACATTATTAACACATCCGGAAAACAATAATATACATGTTAAACAGTAAAAATAATGATGATGATGATGATGATGATGATGATGATGATTATCCTTCTTGGGACAAACATGAGAAATGTAAACAGTGTGTGAAAGTTTTATTGTTGAATTTAATTTATCTATGTAGTCTCCTAAATATCTTTTTAAATATGCTACTACTACTACTACTAACAAGGTTAATAATAATAATAATATAATAATAATAATAAATGTCTGTTTTTACATAATTGAAAGCGGTGTAATGGCTCCATCTAGTGTTCAGAAAGAGAAACTACAGCACTGAACAGCAGCGCAGTCTGAAACTTATATAATGTTATTTTATGTTGTGTGAGATTAGATTAGATTAGATTAGATTAGATTGGGTTATATTAGATTGGGTTATATTAGATTAGATTAGGTTAGATTAGATTAGATTAGATT
>JAOVVH010000033.1:17654267-17664795 GCA_028566435.1 Scorpiodoras heckelii | reverse complement strand
CGGTTAGGCACCGGCTCTCCCGTGACCCTGGGGACAGGAATAAGCGGTTAAGAAGATGAATGAATGAATGAATGAATAATTACAGGGAAAATAGATGCAAGAATAAGAAACAAATTCTGTTATGAAAAAGAACAAAATGCATGACATCATTTATTTAATTATTTTAATATATTTTATATTAATTATTTTAATTAATTTAATGTTTGTAAATTAATTATTTGAATAATTTAATGTTTTTTTTATTTTATATTATTTGATTATTAAAATCTTTGTATTATTTAATTAATTAAATTATTTAATCTTTTTTTTTTTTAAACAAAGAAAGTTCCTCTAATTAGTGCCATTATTTCAAAATGCAAAAACTATTCATGTTAATACTAAGAGAAAATACTACTGGGAAATACTATGGGCTCTGCTTGCAAGCACTTAAAAAATCAAACCAAAGACCTCTTTATGGTGTCAGGACCTTTTTTTTTCCAAGAGCCTACCGGTAGTTTCTCCACTTGGTTGAGCGCAAGTTAAATGTCTAATGTAATATTTATTTGATGCAATAAATACCATGTCCATTAAAAGGGTGTCGATAATCTTAAAGTTTCCCATTTATGACACATTGTGTAGCAGACACACATTTGGAGAAATATATTATCATCTGAAACTAAAAAATAAATTTTTTCTTCTTCCTGCTTGTTTATTTGCCACATTTTGAGCCGTGACCTAGCATGACAGCAGATGAAACAGGAACAAAACGCATCTGATGCCTAGAACCAAAAGCGTGTGCAAGGCTGATGACACTCAGTGTAAGAGGTAGTTATCTGGGAAAGAAATAAGTGACTGAAGTGAAAGCTGTGCTAGATTGCTTACAGCACTTGAAAGTGTCCCAAAGTGAAGACTGAGGAATGAGGAATATACCAAGACATTAATCTTGAGTCAGGAAGCCTTTTCTTACAAAGAAAAGCATCCAAGCCTGGCTACATCTTGCAAAAGCCTACATCAAGTCTGCCTGACGCATGAGGGAAAATGTGTTATGGTCTGATGAATATTTTGGCCGTAATTCTGAAAAGTATCTCCACAGTGAAGCATGGTGGTGGCAGCATTATGTTTTGTGTCTGTTTGCCCATTTCTAATTACATAAATGATTGATTCTAAATATTTAGATTTGTTTTTGTATCACAAAAAATGTTACATTCACATTTTTCCAGGTTAAAACATAATTAAAATTATTAGGGGCGGAGCAATGTATGAGCCCCGTTGGTGATGTCACAAACCTCAAATGTGTCACTGACATTCACCAATTATGGTTTGATATGCAAATAATTAGAGGTGGCAATGAAGACATTAAACTTTTAGCAACAGAATCTGTGTGCTAATGATGTTAAGGAAACGTTGCTGTTAAATAAATCACACTTAATTCATCCAGCTAGCGTATTAACCTAGCTAGCTGCTTGGGATGCCAGAACAACATGTGGGTGTAGGTTATTTGCATATTTCTGCATAGTCCTAAGATCCCAGCATATTTAATGAGGGTAAAGGTGTAGAGAAGTATTGAGCTATTAAACAGTTTATTATTCAGCATAAAGTTTCTTTTAAAACGTAATAGTTTACGACAGTTTTAAATAAAAATGCACATTTATGGGTTGAAACACATGTCGAAGTGATAACAGCCTTCACTGGTCTGTAATCCTGTGTAATGGAACAGGTTTGGTTTGTGTTCTGGCGTCATGTCTTAGATGCTCACAAAAGCGAGTGAAAACATTGTGAATGAGAGTGGAAGTGCAAAGACAGGAGAAAAAGATCCAAAAAAGCTAAAAGCGAGCAAGCGAGCGGGAGGCTGCGGAGACGAGAGACGAGGCTGGAGAGGAGCGATGGATAAATGCACTATTTGAATTATGTAAAAGAGGTGCGTGGGTGATCGAGAACAAACTGTGTGTATGTGTTAAAGAGGCAGAAAATGGCATGGAAAGCAGAAAAGAGAGGAAGATGAGGGAGGGAAAGAAGGTGACAGCGAGAGACTGGGAGAGTGATTGCTTGCAGAAGCTGCTGGATTTACGTAAGGTTTAGCATTGATCTGCTGCATGATAACGCAGAAGAAACAGCAGAATGCTGCTGCTGGTGGTGGTAGGTCTTTTTTTTTCAATTTCTTTTCCTTTCCTTTTCCTGCTGTTTCTCTCCATCCTGCCTCCTGGATCTCGCCCAGGCTTCTGACGCCTCCTCACCCGATACACCGTCCATTCATTTGTTTTTGCTGAAATGGCTTGTGTCCACATTCATCACACACACAGTTTTGTCTTGCTGTTCTTGTTAGGACTTTCCACTGACAATTATTAATGCAGCTAATTAATGCTCTATTCTCACAAGGTCAAACTTATGAGATATTCCTATCCTTGTGGGAATTTTTAGTCCCAAACCAGATGTAAAAACATGCCCACACACACACACACACACACACACACACACACACACACACACACACACACACACACACAGGAAGCAGATGCACGCCCAAGGACACCGTTTGACACATGCTCTGTTTGCCAGCACGGCCTCTCGCCTCTCGCCTCTTGCTCTCGTGACTACAGCTTCATTTCTTCTTCAGCATATCCACTGAAGCTTCTTTATTTGTGTTGACCTTCGTTCTTTCAGGGAGTGTGTTTTCTGTGATGATGGTGATGGGTAGATTTGTGTGGGTCATGCTGAAAGCATCAGGATGTGGTTTGCGCAAAAGCAAGCAAGTGAGCGGGGCTCCCAAGTGTCACAATGGCAAAGTATTCACCTATCATCCGGAGATCGCTAGCTCAAGTCCAGGTGGTGCTACAGCTGCCAGTAGCCAGGAGCTCAGAGAGCAAAATTGGCTGTGCTCTCAGAGTGGGAGGGGCATCATACGCTCTCTCCCATGTCAATCAGAGTGACACTGTCCAATCACGGGTGTCTGTGAGCTCACGCATACAGACGGTGGGCGGAACCGCTTCCTCCGAGTGTGTTACACCGCTCCCGGAAGTTGCATGAACAGCAGTTTGAAAAGAGGCATCGTATGTTTCGGAGCTTCAGAGTCTGTGTAGAGTCTAGATTCCCAGTCTGTAGACCTTGAGTTGATTCCAGAATCCCAAGCCACAGAGTCTGAGTTGAGTGCGGAGTTATAAGCTGTAGAATATATGTTGACTCCAGAATCCTGTTGTGTAGTGCCAGAGTCAATTCCAGAATCCTGTAGTGTAGTGTCTAGTTGATTCCAGAACCCTGTATTGTAGCCTCAGAGTTGAATCCCAGAACCCTGTAGTGTAGCCTCAGAGTCGAATTCCAGAATTCTTTAGTGTAGGGTCAGAGTCAATTCCAGAATCCTGTAATGTAGTGTCAGAGTCGCATCCAAAATTCTGTAGTATAGTGTCGGCCAATTCCAGAATCCTGTGGTGTAGTGTCAAATTGTTTCGAGAACCCTGTATTGTAGCATCTGAGCCGATTCCAGGATCCTGAAGTGTAGCCTTAGAGTTGAGTTCCAGAATCCTGTAGTGTAGTGTCAGAGTCAATTCCAGAATCCTGTAGTGTAGTGTCAGAGCCAATTCCAGAATCCTGTAGTATAGTGTCAGAGCCAATTCCAGAATCCTGTAGTGTAGTGTCAGAGCCAATTCCAGAATCCTGTAGTGTAGTGTCAGAGCCAATTCCAGAATCCTGTAGTATAGTGTCAGAGCTGATTCCAGAATCCTTTGTGTAGTGTCAGAGTCGCTTCCAGAATCCTGTAATGTAGTGTCAGTGTCATTTCCAGAACCCTGTAGTGCAGTGTCAGAATTAATTCCAGAATCCTGTAGTGTAGTGTCTAGTTGATTCCAGAACCCTGTAGTGTATTGTCAGAGTTGAATTCCAGAATCCTGTAGTGTAGTATCAGAGCCAATTCCAGAATCCTGTAGTGTAGTGTCAGAGCCAATTCCAGAATCCTGTGGTGTAGTGTCACATCGATTCCAGGACCCTGTATTGAAGCGTCTGAGCCGAGTCCAGAATCCTGAAGTGTAGCCTCAGAGTGTAATTCTAGAATTCTTTAGTGTAGTGTCAGAGTCAATTCCAAAATCCTGTAGTTAGTGTCAGACTTGATTCCAGAATCTAGTGTCTAGTTGAATCCAGAATCCTGTAGTGTAGTGTCAGAGCCGATACCAGAATCCTGTAGTTAGTGTCAGACTTGATTCCAGAATCTAGTGTCTAGTTAAATCCAGAATTCTGTAGTGTAGTGTCAAAGCCGATTCCAGAATCCTGTAGTGTAGTGTCAAAACAATTCCAGAACCCTGTAGTGTAGTGTCAGAGTCGCTTCCAGAATCCTGTAATGTAGTTTCAGAGTCATTTCCAAAATTCTGTAGTGTAGTGTCTAGTTGATTCCAGAACCTTGTAGTGTAGCGTCAGAGTTGAATTCCAGAATCCTGTAGTGTAGTGTCAGATCCGATTCCAAAATCCTGTGGTGTAGTTTCAGAGATGAATTCCAAAATTCTTTAGTGTAGTGTCAGAGTCAATTCTAGAATCCTGTAGTATAGTGTCAGAGCCAATTCCAGAATCCTGTGGTGTAGTGTCAAATCGATTCCAGAACCCTGTATTGTAGCTTCTGAGCTGATTCCAGAATCCTGAAGTGTAGCTTCAGAGTCGAATTCCAGAATTCTTTAGTTTAGTGTCAGAGTCAATTCCAGAATCCTGTAATTAGTGTCAGACTTGATTCCAGAATCTAGTGTCTAGTTGAATCCAGAATCCTGTAGTGTAGAGCTGATTCCAGAATCCTATAGTGTAGTGTCAAATCAATTCCAGAACCCTGTAGTGTAGTGTCAGAGCCGATTCCAGAATCCTGTAGTGTAGTGTCAGTGTCGCTTCCAGAATCCTGCAATGTAGTGTCAGAGTCAATTGCAAAATCCTGTATTGTATTGTCTAGTTGATGCCAGAACCCTGTAGAGTAGTGTCAGAGTTGAATTCCAGAATCCTATAGTGTAGTGTCAGATCCGATTCCAAAATCCTGTGGTGTAGCCTCAGAGTCGAATTCCAAAATTCTTTAGTGTAGTGTCAGAGTGAATTCTAGAGTCCTGTAGTATAGTGTCAGAGCCAATTCCAGAATCCTGTGGTGTAGTGTCAAATCGATTCCAGAACCCTGTATGGAAGTGTAGCCTCAGAGTCAGTTCCAGAATCCTGTAGTTAGTGTCAGACTTGATTCCAGTATCTAGTAGGATTCCAGAACCCTGTAGTGTAGTGTCAGAGTCGATTCCAGAATCCTGTGGTATAGTGTCAGAGTCGATTCTAGAATCCTGTGGTATAGTGTCAGAGTCGATTCTAGAATTATGTAGTGTAGCGTCCATGTTTAGTCCAGAGTCGCAAGCCACAGAGTCCCATACAATACAGCCCAATTCGAGTCCAGAGTTCCAAGCCATAGAGTTGATTCCAGAAGCCCCAGCCATATAGCCCAAATTCAGTCCAGTGGCACAAGCTGTATCTGATCCCAAACCTGTACGGTCTAAGTTGAGTCCAGAATTCTGAGCTGTAAAGACTGAATGAAGCTTTTTGCATTATACATAAAAATATATAAACCTGGAATGGGATTTTCAACAAGCACATACGGATGTGATGGTCAGGGTGCACAAACATTTGGCCATAAATTGGGCGTATCTTGTGAGTGTGTTTATGCTTGCAGGATATGATGCAGGATAAACATGTCATAAAATAATCATTAAACAAGTAAAATTAGCATTATGCATTTACAGATCATAAACTTTGCACTGTATTTTTTCTGTTTCTCCTGCTGATGTGAAACTTATACGGTGGCGTTTGCTGGAGGAGATAAAATGCAATGTGAGTTAATAATAGCATGCTAATTTGGTCATTTATCTCTCTATTTCTCTCTCTCTCTCTCTTTCACTCTCTCTCTCTCTCTCTCTCTCTCTCTCTTTTTCTCTCTCTCTCTCTCAGACAACGCCCGCCTCAGGCGGAAAAGCATCGCCACTGGGCGCCAGCCGAGCATGGAGACCCCTCCCATAGCCCCTCCTCAACCCTTCCGACAATCTGTGAGTACCCCTCCAACTTGTCCTCTCTTGCTTACCCGCCCCTTTACCGGCGAGCCTGCGGGCACGCCACCTCACCCTCTCTCGCCCCCACTTTCTCTCTCTTCATCCCTTTCCTGCCAACTTCCACCAGAATCCTGTAGTGTAGTGTCACAACCCACCCCTTCATTCCTCTTTACCTCAGTGTCCATTTTTCTCTCTTTCTCTTTCCCCATCCTCTTCTCTTCTCTCATTTCTCATTGGGTCAGAGAATGCAAGGTCCAGTCCAGCGTAGCGGCTCTGCCCTCGTCTGAGGTACGTGAATCCGGAGACGCGTGGCGCGGTCATGCCAAGTGCCAGCGTGTGAGAAATGCCAGAGCGAGTGGCACCAAGGTGCCAGACAAACAATCTTAGTCACTCAGGAAGCCAACATGCTCGCACAGACCACAGCCAAAACCTGAGTCAGTCGCTCAAATCTGATGCACTGCTGCTTCACATGGGCTTATCGGTGTGATCAGTGATCACAAAGTTACTTTTCATTTCTAAAAAATTGCATTGAAAATGATGTCTGAGGTCATCAAGGAAGCTATTAGTTACTTAGTAGTGATGTAACTGAATGTGAAAAATACAAATACAGATACATTTTTGTCAGAAATGTTCACAATAAATAAATAAATAAACCCTTTTAGTTTAGGCCACACCCACAATCCGGTTACAGATAGGGATGCAGATATTGTGTCATCATGGTATTGTGTTACATCTCTATTATGTTATCACAGTATCATGCATTATGCTCATTAGTCCTGCTGTTTGATAAAGCTTCAGTGTTGGCAATACAGACCGGATTTGTTCACAATGCCAAACATCTGCTCATACGCTCAACCTTTACATTTTACTTCATGCACTTCGTTTTCTGCTTGTTAAATCTAGATACAGGTTTGGAGTCATTTCTATCCCCATCTGGATGCATTGAATTCACGTATTTGTGCTACGTTAAGTTAAATGTGAATGCTGTGTTAATATACAGGATGTTCAGGGTGATTGCTTAACGTAAAAAAAAGTTTGATCAGTTCAATTGATTGAACGGCGGGCAAATATGTTTAAACCTAAATGAGCTATTTACATGCAGGAAAAAGATCTGATAATAATACCATCAAATAAACTCAGTTTACAGAAAACTATTTACACCATGCATGTACCTACACTCTACCTGGCTGTCTGATGTTATAACCTTGGAATGGTGGCTGCAAAAAAAAAACAACAAAAAAAAACAGAAAAAAGTTTAAAAATAAATTTGTTATGCTTTAAACATTAATCCAACACCTATTTATGAAATGTTATAATAAAAAAAATATTATATGTTAATTTATTGTAATTTTTTTAATCTTTTTGGATTCCTTAGATTTTTTTTTACATTTTATTTATATCTTTTATTTCTGATCCTAAAAGCATTTTTATTCCCTCCTTCATTCTGTATGTTGCTGGGAAATGGGAATATTTATAATACAACACTGCCCACCATTGGTTACTCATGGACAGTGCAGGAAATCGTACCTTCATATACTGTAGGACCGGGTGTGTGTGTGTGTGTGTGTGTGTGTGTGTGTGTGTGTGTGTGTGTGTGTGTGTGTGTGTGTGTTACGTCTTTGACAGTTTTATTTATAGTTTTAATTCCATCTCTCCATGTATTTTTTTCATCGATCACACTTTCTCTGCTCCCTTTCATAGTATTATCAAGTACCACATCAACTTTTTGGCCAGAACTGGACATTTATATGAATTGTGTTGAAAGAAGTCATTTCTTATTCCAGTTTCTCTCAGTACGGTGTGTTAATCCCTAATGTCTTATTGCAGAGTTTTCTCGGCCGAAGGCTGAAGGGGTCTATAAAACGAGCGAAGAGTCAGCCCAAGCTGGACCGCAGCAGCAGCTTCCGCCAAATGATCCTCCCACGATTCCGCAGTGCTGATCAGGACAGGTAATCTCAACTTTTCCTACTTTTACACGCATTCCTACTACTTTCCCTTCTTCCGTTTTCCTCTCAGGAAGTTTACTCGGTTAAGTGGTTAAGATAATGAATGAATGAAAGTTTCATTAACTTTTACTCACCACATCGTCTCATTTGCTGTTAGCAAATGGGTTGTTTTCGTTTTCTGGCTTTTTTTTCCCTGGAATCAGGGACAATAGCAGTGGCTGTAAATGAATGACGTGTTTAAAGTGGACACTGGGGCTGATTTCTTTCTAGCCCAGACTCTAGATTCATGCATCTTATCAGTTACAATAGTTTTAAAGTGATTACAGAATGAGTTTTACACAATAAAGTTTGTGTACCTTAAGCCAGCTTTACACTGTACGATATTCGACATGGTTTTGTTGTCGCGATCATAATTGCACAACATAAAGTTTAATCTTTAGACAGGAGTTGAGACTGCTTTTGTGCCACTGTGACCAGAGACACCCAACAAGCAAGCTCTGGCAGTGTCGGAGAATTGTGATTAAAACTCATAGGACAGCTACAAATACAGTAGTAATGTCTGCAAAATGTTTTGCGAACAAAACCTATGGGATATAAAAGAAGAGCTTTTGTGAATTGCAGCAAAAGTGTGAGTTAATCTATAGTCCTATCTTTCTGTATGGGATTTCGTTTAAATGAGGTCCTGGGGTAATTTCCTCTTTTACAGGTGCTCCTCTGTGACTTTATTTCCATCTGGATCAGCCATGTCAATGGTTTTCTCTGTCCTCCTCTGAGAAAATTAGAGGCCAAATTACCTACTGGTTTGCACCAAACTCAGCAATCGTCTGATAATTTCAGTCCCGTCTGGATAAACGTCTGTGATTTTTCTATGCAGATGTCACCTCGGTGTTGGAAAAAATTTATGTTTGCCTGATGATACATGCCATATTAAGTCTCACAGTGCATGTATCACTGACCCTCTCTCAGGTATTAGACACTTCCTGAGTCGCAAAAATGAAAAAATGGATGCTTTTTATATATTTTGTCATTACTGTTTTATTGTGTTTTCAGATTCTTTCTGCTGCCAGTGAGGTCGAAACAATTCCTTAATTGGTCTTGAGCTCTGACAAAGTGCTGTGTGTGACTGCATGATAACCAAGTAACTAAAAATGACCTTATACTGGAATGAGTGTGTTCACAGATGGTCCAAGGGCATTTTACTGTAATGTAATGCAAGTCTGTAAAGTCATTATAAAGTCTTCTTGTCCCTCTTAAACTTTCTTTGGCCAGATGCTGTGTCATGTGGTAAGGTAAATCAGTCATGGCTTATTCATTCTTACATTTATTTTCACTGCTGAGTAAATGCTGCCCTCTGCCTCTCTGAGAATTGGTGTGACTTTATAGCTTGGGCTTCTGGATTGACTCTGACTCTAGCTTTGGACATTGGACAGTTTGAGACATTGGACATTGCTCTGACTTTAACATTGGTCTGTGGACTTGACTTGGACGTCTGATTCAGAGTCTAGAGCTGGGGACTATGGGTCTAACTGTGACTCCATGGTATCAAATCCTGGACTCATCTCTAACTCTGACTCTGACTCTCTGGCTTTGTTCTCTGGACTTAACTTTGTTTCTAGCTTCAGACTCTGGAATTTATTTGGAGTCTAGATCTTGGGATCTTGGGGCTTGACCATTTAAAACTCTGGACTTGACTCAGAGTCTACAGCTAGGAGATGTTTTAACCTGTGATTGTGTTTTTAGAAGAGAATCTTGGCAACATACGAGGGTGAGTCAAAAATGATCCGCACTCCGGTTATATTAAAATGTCTGTTGACCACACTGTCTTATCGGCGCTTTCTGTACGAGGTCGCTGTCTCCCCAGTCACTGCTGTGTAGGTTTGAACATGTTACAACGGTTTATTTGTGACTGCGGTGCGAGAAACAATGGCTGCCCCACATGTGATTTGGTGGCCTGAGGGTGTGTCTGGTGCCAATATTTATCAGAGACTTTGTGCACAGTATGGAGAAAGTGTTTTGTCAAAGAAGCGTCCTCACTATAGTCCTGATCTTATAGTGCCCCATCGTTCTATCACCTGTTCGGTCCACCGAAAGAAGCCCTACGAGGATGAAGATTCAGGTCTGATGAAGAGGTGAAGACAGCGGTGCATTCGTGGCTCGCAGCTCAGCCTAAAACATTTTGTAATGAGGGAATATGAAAGCTTGTTGACAGATGGACAGAGTGTATTGAAAAGCAGTGAGATTATGTCAAAAATGATTCATTTGTCTTTTCTGAAAGTTGATTAAAATAAATTGTACAGGATCATTTTCGACTTACCCTCGTAGATAAACTTTGGATTGGAGGAGCATCACTTTCCAGGTCCGTTGTCCATCATTGTCAGCCATGGAAGCCACCCCTCCACCGCCCCCAATCCAGCCCTATCACTTTCCTTTTCTCTCATTTTGGATCCTGCAGCTTACATAACTCCTTGATTCACTCAGAGCAGTCCATCTTTGCCTTCGTTCTCTCTCTAACTCTCTCTGCCTTTCTCTTTCCGTCTTTCTCCCTCCCCCCCACCCCCCCAACCC
>JAOVVH010000033.1:17639867-17650467 GCA_028566435.1 Scorpiodoras heckelii | reverse complement strand
AGGAGACAGATCTGGACTGTAGGCAGGCCTGTCAAGTCACACTGTTGTAACTGGTGCAGAATGAGGCCTGACATTGTGCTACTGAAATACACATGGAGTTCCTGGGAAAAGACGTCGTCTTGACTGCAGCATATGTTTCTCCAAAATACAAATATAATCCTCCACATCAATGGTACCTTCATGTATATGCAGATTCCCCATGCCGTGGGCCCTGATGCTCCCCCATTACATCACAGATGCTGGTTTTTACACTTTTCATTGGTAACAGTCCGGATGGTCTTTTTCATCTTTGGCACATAAAATCCGACATCTGTTTTTAAAAAAAAAACAAGCTGAAACCTGGACTCGTCTGACCACAGAACACGTTTCCACTGTCTTTTGGTCAATTTCATATTACTTCAGGTCCAGAGAACTCATTGTTGTAAACGTTGTATTTGAACTGACTGACAATTTTCTCATGAAGTTTGTCACAAAGTGGTGAACTACGACCCATCCTTGCTTACAAAGACTAAGCCTTTGGTGGATGCTCCTTTTATCTTGATGAACTCATGATAAACTGATAATTGTGGAACCTTCCAAAACAGTGTTACTTGTAGAACCTTTTCAGTATTACTTTGCCTCGATCCCAAACTTTTTTGAGAATGTTACAGGCATCACATTTTTTATATAATGAAAACACTGAAAATGTTTGTGTACTTTTATCAGTTCAATAAATAATAAATTCATAAAATTTTCTAAACTTTGTAAAGTTTTCCCCATGGGTCCTAAATAATAACCTTACCAATCGCTTCTCAACAGGAGAAAAGCACATATCTAGGACTGGTCAGCATCCCCATATCCAGCATCACCGGTCGGCAGTTTGTAGAGCAATGGTACCCTGTGATTCAGCCCAGTGCCCTGGCCAAGGGAGGGGGTGTAGGAGGGGGTAAAATCATCAATGCCTCTTTACGGCTCAAGTCTCGCTACCAGACCATGAGCATCCTGCCAATGGAACTGTACAAAGAGTTTGCTGAGTATGTCACCAACAACTACCGGACATTATGTGCTGTCTTGGAGCCTTTGTTGAGTGTCAAAAGCAAGGAGGAGGTAGCCTGTGCACTGGTGCACATCCTACAAAGCACAGGAAAGGCAAAGGTACACACTTAGTATTGGCATTCACTGTATGCACATATCCCCTTTATTCCTTTTGTGTATCTTTTGAGTACAAGTAAATTGTCTAAGGTGTGACTGCATTGTCCTTTTCTGTGTTTAAGGACTTTCTTTCAGACATGGCGATGTGTGAGGTAGACAGATTCATTGACCGAGAGCACCTTATATTCCGAGAGAACACCTTAGCCACCAAAGCTATAGAAGAGTACCTCAAACTCATCGGACATAAGTACCTCAAGGATACTTTAGGTGATAAGTTTTAGTTAATGTAGAGCTGTGCACAGGACTGTTTTTTTCCTAATCCTATATCCAGCAGAAACAAGTGAGCAAACTTGATTGCTGTCACAGAAACTATGACTGCCCTTAACCATTCTTGCAGAAATTGTGACCAAACTCAACCAGTCCCAGAGAAACTGACCAAACTTGACCAAATCTACAAAAACTCTGACCAATCACAACTACTCTCACAGAAACTGTCACCAAATTGGACCACTCTCACAAATACTGTGACCAAATTTGACCATACCCAGAGAAACTTTGACCGAACGTACCCACTCCTACATAAACTCTGACCAAACTTGACCACTTCCACAAAAATTGTGACCAGAATTGTCCGCGACACAGAACCTGCAGAAACAGTAAACTTTCACTAAACTCAATCACTGTCACAGAAACTGTGACTAACCTCAACAGCTCACAGATAAACTATCGCTGGGCACAACCCCTCCCACAGAAACCATGACCAAGCCTGAGCACTCCTTCAGACACTTTGACAGAACTCAACCATTCCTATAACAAATTGTGACTGAACTTGTTCACTCTAACAGAAACTGTGACCGAACTTGACTGCTGCCACAGAAAGTGTGACCAAAATCGACCACTCCCACAGAACCACTGCTTCAGAAACTGTAAACTTTTACCAAATGCCACCGCAACAGAAACTGTGACCAAATTTGACCACTTCGACAGAAATTGTGACTGCGTTGATCTGCTCCCATCAAACCTGTGACCGAACTCAACCACTCCCACAGTAACATTGACCTAAATTGACTGGTCCTGCAGAAACTGTAACCAAGCTCAAGCACTTCCACAGACAGTGTGACCAACCCTGGGCACTCCCACAGAAACTGTGGACAAACTTGACCACTCCTGTAGAAACGGCGGCCAAATGCCCTCTCTGGTATCAACTGTGACCGAACTCATTCGCTTCCGCAGAAATTATGACAGAACTTGATGACTCCTGTAGAAACTGAACCTGACTACTCCCATAGACACTGTGACCAGACTTGACAACTCCCACAAAAACTGACCATGCCCACTCATTTCCACTAATAGTCAGTTCACTTGAAATTTGATTAAGGGATCTTACTTCCTGTAACATTTACATCAAGTTTATTTTGGATAAATTGTGAGCCAGTAGAAAAGAAGAAATTTGGCTGTACTGTGTTCATTCTGACTGCTAAGTATTAAGTAGCACTTACAATGACTGTGTGCAATCTCTCATTGTCCCATGATTATCATTTCTGATGGCACACAACAATATGCCTCAGAATAAAAATATCCCAAGTTGTTGGGATCCCAGTCCTGCTTTATAGCTCTGACTTAAGGCCATATTGATTTGATGTGCATTAACATGCCATAGAGGATCTTTTGGATTGATTGATGTTTTGTATTAGTTGTACAGAGTTGCCATTTGCTTCTGTGTAGGTGACTTCATCCGAGCGCTGTATGAGTCAGAGGAGAACTGCGAGGTTGACCCCATGAGGACTCCACCTTCTGTTCTGCTGGACCATCAGGCGAATCTTCGCATGTGTTGTGAGCTTGCTCTCTGCAAAATCGTCAACTCACATTGGTTAGTTGTCAATGTTAATGTCAACAACATTAAATGTGATAATTCTTCGATAGTTCCCAAAGAAAAGGAAATGCTTCACCCATATTTGTTAGCATTAGGGGTGTAACACTCTCTGTGTCAAGATCTCTATCTGTTTAGTGCTCCAAATATTTGTATATGTATTTGAATTTATGCAGTACCTATGGTGGGTTATGGTGAAGATGTGACTATGTAATACTTTTGCAAAAATACAAAACACAAAAGTATACAAGAGTGGAAAGGCCATAATGTAGGTCTGACAGAGTCTCAAAGTTTACATGAAAGTTCTTTTGAAATACTTGATTGTAAATGTTCTGTATCTATTAGTGTTTTTCCACGTGAGCTGAAGGAGGTCTTTGCGTCTTGGAGAGTACGCTGTGCTGAGAGGGGGAGGGAGGACATTGCTGACCGCCTGATCAGTGGCTCCCTCTTCCTGCGCTTTCTTTGTCCAGCTGTCATGTCCCCATCCTTGTTCAACCTCACCCAGGAATACCCAGATGAGCAGACATCACGTACCCTCACCCTCATAGCCAAAGTGCTGCAGAACCTTGCTAATTTCTCCAAGTTAGTCTGGGCAATTTGATGTACAGAAGCAATTTTTGTGTAATTGCCTTGCATGTGTGTTTTAAATCTATTAGACCATTTGGAGCATCACTGCTTCCCAGTTCTTTGACATTCGGAGAGCTGCGGTTTCTAGGAAAGTAGATACCAGCCAAACGGAGCAAATTTTCAGTCGTATTAACATCTATAGAAGTGGTACTAAAGTGCCACGTTTCAATAACACAGCATTGCTAAATCTGACATAGGGTGTGCAAACTCATGAAATCAGGTGTTGAAGAAGTCAGCTGATGAAGATACAAGAATAAATGTTGTACAGCTTTATGATATTTTCCCTCTTGGTTATGGTATTCCCTTAAGGTTTGGCAGTAAGGAGGAGTATATGTGCTTCATGAATGAGTTCTTAGAGATGGAATGGGGCTCCATGCAGCAGTTCCTATATGAGATCTCCAATCTAGACAGCATAAGCAATGCAGGGGCTTTTGAGGGATACATTGACCTGGGAAGAGAGCTTTCAGTCCTGCACAGCCTCCTGTGGGAAGTTATGGCTCAGCTCAGTAAGGTACGTACAACCTGTTACAAAAGAGTTTGCCCTTTTGTCCAGAGATTGCAGGTCAATTCGCCATGATGCCAAAGCCATTTGTGGGTGGGAGATCAAAAGAGTAACATTCATTGCTCTTTGGGTGGGAGGGATGATATACTCTTTTTCCCTCCTGGATTGGTTTGTGTTTTATGATAGGGGAGAGCTGGCTGGTGTGTATGACTTGGCAGATAATAAAACTTTGGAGAAAATGGGGAATTTTTGCAAAAAGTCATTTCTTATTGTTTTGGTTACTTTTGTTTCATTTGTTTTGGTTCATATCTGTCTTTTTTATTTTGTGTTGCTTAAAGGATGCCATTATCAAACTGGGACCATTACCCCGCCTCCTGAATGACATCAGCATGGCCCTTCGCAATCCTCATCTCCAAAGGCAGCCCAGTCACCAGACAGACAGACAGCCTCCGGAAAGGCAGACAGACCGGTTACTCTCTCGACCCAGCTTCAACAGGGGAATCTCCTCCGAGTTTCAGAACCTCATGATGAGGGACCTCAACAGGTAATAACCCAAAGGGCCATATATAGAGTCAGCTACCGAACATCAAAACACGCAGGTGAACTTAGACACCCCCCCCCCAGCTTTTAATTGCACACAAAATTCTTGTTTGTATGTTGTACATTTATTCTGCCCCAGAAAAAGAACAGTTCAAAGAAATCATTGAAAACCCCGTATTGCCATGACATGTTCGTGATGAGAGTATGTAAACTTCTGACCACAACTGTATGTCAAGTCTTTGCCTTTAGGCTGTAAAAATCATACAAACATGGTCAAATTCTTCAAAATGCATTGTCCCTCAAGAAAAGCAGGTGCCTCTCAGTACCCAGATCCAGGAGATATCAAGCTCCCAGTATGGTCCAGTTTGGAATACAAGAAACAAAGTTGACAGAAGTTAAAGGTGTCACTGTCAAAGACCAAAGATTTGTGTTGGTGGGTGATAGTATTTAAGAAGTCTGGTCCTATCAACATCTGGCTCTCCACCCAGAGTGGCTCCATGTAGCCAGGACCAGAAAGATTTTGATTGGTAAGCACCAGGTTAAGCTTTAAAATCGAAAATAGATGATGTAGTGGAGACGATTAGATTAGATTAGATTTAACTTTATTGTCAGTGTGCAGAGTACAGGTACAGAGCCAATGAAATGAAGTTAGCATCTCACCAGAAGTGCAAGAGATGTGTGTAGATGAGACGATGCAACAAGGGCAGCTAGAAATAGCTCTCAGGCACATGTAGGCGATTTCATTAAAGAATATTCAAACAGGCTAAACTTTTGTAAAAATGCCTTGTTGCATTTTATGTTAGAAATGCTTGGTTATGTTTAGGCAAAGCTTTGACTGTGTAGCAGATGGAGGAGTGGGTTAGCATGTGCTTGCACCAGAACATCACTTTATATTAAAGCTATATCTTGAAGCAGTGGCTATGCAGATCACCTGCAAAGAGCACACCCAACGCCGAGGTGGAATTCCAAAAAACATCCTAACTAGCAGGGTTCTGGTGTGCCATCTTAGTTATTCCTGCTGTAGGTCATCCTCAGACGTCTCCTTCTGAGTGAAAACCCTTGCTAAACCATGCCCGATATGATAAAAAACAGTTTATTCAGAATTTTGAGTTTCAACTACACTTATTGACTGCCAACCTAATAAAAAACTCTTAGCAGTAATTTTGGCTCAAACTCTCTGCAGTTCCATAGATATCACTCGCTTGCCTTCCCCAACCTCTGCCATGTCCAGTGGTGTTGTTCCTCCATCGAGAGCTGGAATGGGTGGTTACGTTGATCGGGATCATCCGCATCGGGCCTCTTCTAAAGATGTTTTCTATGTCACCCGTCCCCCGCTGGCCCGATCCAGTCCTGCGTACTGTACGAGCAGCTCTGATATCACCGACCCAGACCCAAAGGTAAGCTTGCAAGGTAAATATAGCTGACCTGAATGGGTGGAGGGGCAAGTCATATGATAATGGCCCATATCAATGAGTAATGCTTTACTGTGGTGAAAGTGAAAGCTGTTTGGTTCAAAATCTCATTTGAATGGCAGCTTGCTCGTCAGCACACCTTTCCCCCCTCTCCATCTTTGCTGAGGGACTTTGGGTTCCTTTTGATCCGGTGGGAAGATGAAGCGCTACAGGCCTGCTTACTGCATGGTTCAAAATGCCACCCAAGCATGGCGAAAGAGGGCAACACGATGATGTGGGTGCTGTTAATACATACAAACGTGACTGTCTACATGTGGTGTGTTTTGGATTTTTGGATTTATCCAAATCGAACTAGTTCCGCCAAAAAGTAGATAAATAGAGTTGAGATTTTGTAGCTCACTTTTAAAAGAGCGCGTAACTACAGCGTTCTGCCCCACAAAGGTTCTGACAGTTAATGAAAGTATTTCTATGATGGACCTCCAGGACTCAAGAATGAACAGCGTCTCTAACCTGCAGTCTGTGGGGGACATGCTCAACTCTCCCCAGGCCTCACTTGCTGGGTTCGGTGGCCTTGGTGGTGCTGGAGGAGGCCTTGGAGGTCAGCTGCGTGCCGGTGGAGGGCGGATGTCAGCCGGTTCAGGTGGCTCCAGTGTGTCCGGTGGCCTGCGTCTAAGCCAGCTCAGCCAGACGGGGACTGCCACTGACTCCCTGTCCCAGCAGCAGCAGCAGCAGGCTGCTGCACTCCGCTATCCACTCTCCTTCCAAAACCCTCTGTTCCACATGGCTGCGGACGGGCCGCAAATCCAGCGCCAGCACAGTCGTGCTCAGGTGCCTCCACCCCTCCTGCTGGCCCCGGAACCAGACTCCTCCCACCCTGCATACTTGCCGCAGTTCGCCCGCGGTGCCTTCTCCCGAAGTGAAGACCTATCCACGCTCAGACCTGGGCCACACCTTGGCCAGCCCAGCATCGTCCACTCCCACAGCTATAGTGATGAATACAGCCGGGGAGATTATGCCCGATGGCAACTCTCTATGCATATGCAGGTACAACTTCTTTTTTTATTCTAAAGAAAAACTGCCAAAACAACATTTTATTCTTTTGGCTTCAACAAATTGAAAAGCTAGCTATAATCAAGAAGCTAAATTAAATAATTAAATATGTCACCAGACTAACTTTTATAAACTAACAAAATGAAAAAGGGATGGGTTTTTATGCAAATCATTCCAATTCAAGTTTGAATTTTATGACTGTTAGTAAAACGTTACAACAAATTGGAGAAAAATAATGAGATTTGTGTATTTCTTTTGTATTAATAACACTATTTATGTCAGGAAAACCTCCAGCAGCAGCAGATGATGGGCATGGCCTCACAGACAGGCACATCTCATTCCTCACTTGCCTCGCCTCCCACCACTGTCCAGCCTGTCCGTCAGAGCTCCATGGCTCCACCTCCCACACAGCGCATGAAGTCTCAAACCTCTCATCAGCTTTCTGTGAGCTCGGCTGCTGGTGCCACGCCCCCCAGCAAGACAAGGCCTCAAAGTGGAAACCTACTGCAGTCTCCTGAGTCGGGCTTCGGGGGTAGACAGCAGGGCCCACGGCAGCAGCTGTCCGTCAAGGATAACACCGCCCCCGGCCTTCCTCATCAGCATAGCTCCACCCGCGAGAGCCAGGGATCTCAGGGTTCTCAGGGGGGAACACCACAATCAACACAGCAGTCACACAAGGAGCGGCAACACTCGCAACAGCACTTACTCAAGCCTTCCATCAGCAAACAGGTGCTCAGCAGGTTTACACAGAATAGGCATAATTGTAATAAAGGTGAAATAAAAGCTAATTATTCTGTCTGATATTTAACATAATGTTAAATGTGCAAATTTGAAACAGTCAATTATTCAGTATTATGTAGTTGTAAAAACAATTAAGCACATTTACTTAAGCACTTCTGCTTATTCTGAAATCTCTATTCTGTTTTCAGGGCTCATCTCCGAACACTTTGAACCCACCCACCCCTGCCTCAGAAAGGACAGTCGCCTGGGTGTCCAACATGCCACACCTTTCTGCTGACATCGAGAGCTCACGCATCGAGAGAGAAGATTATAAGCTTAAGGAGTATTCCAAAAGCATGGATGAGTCCCGTTTAGACCGGGTGCGTTTCTCTTGAATTAATGCACCCCAGTCACAGGAGTAACAAGGAAACACTTTGGCATTTGATAATAAACAGTAACACGGGAACACTGAAATGTTAATGTTCACTATATGGCCAAACGTTTGTGGACACCTGGCCATCAGTTGAACATTCTATTCCAGGGTTATTCCCCTTTGCTCTTATAATCAGCTCTAATCTTCTGGGAAGGCTTTCTAGAGTTTGAGGCGTGGCTATGGGGATTTGTCTTCATTCGTTTACAAGAGCATTAGTGAGGTCAGGTATTGATGTTGGGATGGTGAGGAGGCTCCAGTTCCAGTTGTGTTCAGCAGGGTTGAGGTCAGGGCTCTAAGCAGGACACTCAAGTTCTTCTACTCCAGCCTTAACACGCCATGTCTTCATGGAGCTCACTTTGTACACAGGTGCATTGTCATGCTGGAGCAGGTCTGGGTTTCTTAGCTCCAGTGAAGGGAAACCATAATGCTACAGGATGCAAAGACAGTCTGTACAATTCTGTGCTTCCAACTTTGTGGTAACAGTTTGGAGAAGAACCACATATGGGTATGATGGTCAGGTGTGTACATTTTTCGGAAGAGACATAAGAGATAGCAAGACAAAGAGTAAAGTTTAGTTTGCTTCACTCTGATACAACTGATTTAGCAATTTCCGCCATATCTTCTTAGCTAACTGGATTTGGGTTTGTTTGGTGTCCACACATTTCAGATCGTGGGGATAAATAGCAGGAGGAAAGCTTTAGCTAACTCAGGTTATTTAGCTGGCGCTGTATGAGAGCAGATGCTTGCTAAGGCTAACCCGTCAGTCTGCCATATGTATCAGTGCTATAGTTAGACACCAGGCTCCATCTGGCTGCAATTTGAATTTTCCCAAGAGCCCAAACTACTGAGCTGAGACTGTTTATCAAGCGTTGAGTGCTCAAAACATGCACAACTTGTGCAGTTCCTTAAGTTTGCTATGTTGAACTGTAAAACTTTTTTCCCCTCCACTGGTGCTCTCAGAACATGACAGTTGGTGATTTCCTGTTTTATACCCAAATCAATTTGTCAAACCTGGCTGATTGAATAAAAAGGAAATGCTCAGGAAATGCCGTTTTGTCTGTCACCTCTACAACAGATGGTCATCTGTGAATTATTCAAGCGACAGATGAATGAACTAAACCTGAACAGTATTTTGGAGTAAATAATAAGCATGAGGAGAAAACACAACTGCATTACGTTGCTATGCTGCAGGTGTTTATTCTTAACCCACAAAGATTCATTCAGTGAAACTCAAACACGTTTTCTCTTAGATTTCCACAGATTTGGAAAATATAAGTAGTGTTTAGTAACATTTGCTAGCATTGGCTCATGATAATGTAGATGTCAATAGCTTTTAACATGCTAATGCACGTTAACGTTCAATATGCTAGCTGTTCTTATCTCTTGTTTTAGCATTAACGTTATCTGTCATTAGCTCTCAATGTATCAGTTAGCATCAGCACTTGAATTAAATTTCATTATAGTGTCCTTTGGCAAAATAGCACGGCTAAGTGTGCTTTTATGTTTTAGAAACGTAGCTAGCTAATAAAATTATTACGTATCTCTTATAAGTAGCTAGCTCATTCCTTAGTATTTCTGTAATGTTATACATTCAGATGTCACTTTGTTGTGATGATTTAGTAGAGGAAATGAGGAGGTCTTCATGGGCTTGCAAAGTTCTAATAAAGTCAAGTGCTGGACAAAACCTATCGATTAGCACAATCTGATAGCTGTTAATTCATTGTACCTGATGCAGGTACGGGAGTACGAGGAGGAGATTCATTCTCTGAAGGAGCGTCTGATGATGTCCCACCGCAAGCTGGAGGAGTACGAGCGGAGGCTAATCACTCAGGAGCAGCAGACCAACAAGATCCTGCTGCAGTACCAGAGCCGGCTGGAGGACAGCGAGAGGAGGCTGAGGCAACAGCAGATGGAGAAGGACTCCCAGATTAAAGGAATAATCGACAGGTAATAAAAATGATCCGAGACACTGATATGAGGTATGATAATTTTAGCTATCTCAGGTTGAGTTTAGCAAGTAGATAATATGATTCTAGCACTTAGTGCTCGTACCCCTAACTGCAGGTAACTGTAGGTACACTAAATAGACTCAGGTCAGGTTTGTCTTATGCTCATTTTGCAACAAGTTTAGCTTGGGTTTAGCTTGGGTTTCTTAATGCATCATCTACACTTTTTGATGGTCTTCGTAGAAATAGTTGAAGAGATGCAGCATTTCACTTTCGGGAGGCGCGGCACAGAGGCTCAGTGGGTAGCGCTGTCGCCTCACAGCAAGAAGGTCCCGGGTTCAATCCCCGGGTGGAGTGGTCTGGGTCCTT
>JAOVVH010000033.1:17617864-17629869 GCA_028566435.1 Scorpiodoras heckelii | reverse complement strand
CACCCAAATAGTACCTGATCTGTACTGGTCCTGTGGGGGTCCTGACCATTAGAGAACAGAGTAAAGGGGACTGACAAAGTGTTTAGAGAAACAGATGGACTACAGTCTGTAATTGTAAAAGTACAAAGTGCAGCTATATGGGAAGTGGAACTGAGAACATGGACACTGAGTGAAGAGAAAAGGAGGTGGTCATAATGTTATGCCTGATCGGTGTATATTGTTAATTTTGTTAAGATTTTTTAAAAATCTCAGTTTAAGTGCTGTAGGTCGAGGGCATTGTTTGTTTAATGGAAATGCAATCAAATCAACAACTCTATTTCATGGACGGTTTGATTTAAGATTTTATTTTACATAACTCTCTGGTCCGCCACATTTACATAATCTGATTGAAAGTAATTAGTAAAACGGGTGGAGTTCAATTAAATAAGTTATAAAGATGCTACAGTGATTATTTAGTGGTTGTAATAAATTGCCAGATTAACATACTTGACCCTATTTTCGTGACTATTAGCGTAGACGGTAACCTGATTGAGAGCAGAGTCACTGGACAAAGTCGTGGAGTTAAGGCTGATTTACACTTCTGTGTTGAATCTACGCCGTAGGTTACAGCATAGCCACGCATCCATGCTGTACCCTGTGCCGTAGCCGGACGTGCACCGTGTACAATGCACAATGAAACTGCACATTGTGTCGATGCAGACTGCAACAACGTTTGATTGCTTCACTCGGTATCGTCGCATTTCCTCACGGCCAGCCGAGCTGCGGCTCATTGTTGAAGCGATGTAACAAAGTGCATTTTTATTATGATTGAACTACAGCGTATACAGCCCCTGCTTGTTGTGTAGAAAGCTTGTTGAAGTTGTATGAAAGGTGTGTTGTTATTACAGCTGTGGATAACTATCAGTCATCCCAGTGGATTCTTGGAGGAAAAACAAAGGTGAACATTTTAAACGCCAAGAGAAGCTTTATACAGCAGCCAGATGCTTTGTCTTCTCCTCACTCACTTTTATTTCACTTTTATTTCAAGGGAATTCCCTTTAAAATCTACAGATGTAGTGCAGTGATGGTTGGAGTTAAGTTACGTTTTGCTTATGGGAAGAAATAACTGGCTGGCTGCCTAAATTTATATTGTAAATATATATGTTTTGTGACAATTTATTGAACGTCACAGGTTCACATTTCTTAGCAATAAGTTTTTAAAGATAAGTTCATCGTCAGTCTTATTTAGTTAGTCTTAGATCCTCTGCTGCTTTCTAGTATTCTCAGCTGTCCATGTGCCTTTATTTTGGTCTCCAGAACCCTCTCAAAGGCTGGTTACATGATCATGCTCACCTGTTCTGTGTTACAGTGGTCTTCATTTTTTTTTCTATGGATCCTCTTTTTATGCTGCAGAATGACTACAGATGACAATCAGAAGCTGTTAGATAAGATAAGATAGATAGATAAGCTAACTTTCCACCACTGCTACACACACACACACACACACACACACACACACACACACACACACACACATATGCAATCACAGGGCATGTGCTATGATTCAGGGTGGGAAAAGATTTCATTACCACGCCGTCATCTACTTCACCGCTGCTCTCTGAACTAGATGATGGGAATTCTGGGAAATCTCCGTATCCGTCTGCCCGGACCGAGTCGATGATGATGTGCAATGCGTGCATGTGTGTGGTGTGTGTGTGTGGTGTGTGTGTGTGTGTGTGTGTGTGTGTGTGTGTGTGTGTGTGTGTGTGTGAGTGAAAATCGGTGTGCGTTCGTGTTTGTACAGCCTGTTTGTTTGTTGTTTGAGCGATGCAGTGTTGGTGGAAGTGCCGTGCTGTTGCTTTGCTTTGAATTGAAGAGGAAATGGGAGTAAAACGTCTAAAGTCGGGTAACGTGGGTTTGTGTGTTTTTTAAAAAATATATTTTAACAATATGTTAAGGTCTATAAGCTATTTCTTTATATTAATACCTCATTACTATAAACAGAGATTTTGCTTCTAACTAGCAGAGACATCCAGCTCGCCACAGGAGATGTCATCTGTGGACTCTTCAGCCACAATTTGTCCAAAGTTAACGACCCTTGTATGAGCTGTAATTAGGATCCCAGTTGATGACTAATCGAGCTCTGACAGAGATACATCCTTCACTCCTGTTGTCCTCATCAACCAGCATTTCCTTGTCGTTAGTGTCGCCCGTAACTCCAGGCTCATGTCTAATTTTCCTCAATTCCTTCCATTCTCAAGTATCATCAGTGTCAAAGGTTCTGATTGAGAAGAGAAAACAAATTGTTTTACAAAAGATTGTTGTCATTTAGAAATGAAAAATGACATCAGTGCTGCACTTCAATTCAGACTGGCTTATGTTAGCAACACTTCTTGCTAATGTAATAGTCTGGAAATCAAGCATCATTAAAAAAAAGTGTATTAAAAAAACCTCATTGTAAAAGTCGTACCATGAAGTTAAAACTCGGCTCAAATCAAATCACCAATTTCAACAAGTGAGTATATGCTAAGCTAAAAGCTGTGAACACATACACACTTCTTGAAACAAGGTAAACGCTCGACGCCTCATCCTCCATCCTGCGATAAACATGAATAAGTATGCGAGCCATTTTCTCTACCGTGCAGTCGAGTATATTCATGCTTATGACATGTTTATCTCCTGTAATAAACAGGTTTATGAACTTTATCATGAGATTGAACATGATTGCAGTGTTGTTGATATTTATCCACACCTTTAACGCAGTTGTTTCCTCCCTTACTGCTATAATCCAGACCTCACTGAAAAGGACCGAACTTGACAACACGCTCAATAAACTTGTTTTATGTATTAAATGAACTCCGGTTTGGGCTTCACCTGTGTAGGTAAGAATAGAGGATAAGGGCAAAAATAATGTTTGTATTAAAATGTGTATCACACACACTCTTTTTTTAATAAGATTTAAATTTATATAAATTTTGTTGATTGAACCAGAAATGATTGTCCATGTCTAATCTATTAATGACAAAGTGTATTACTGATAATTTGTAACATGATTAGGCATGTGTGATATAAGGATTTAATCGTCTGTATAGAATATTACGCTTCCATGATAACCAGTGAGCTTTTATATTATTTTACTAAACTTGCCAATCTTTACACAATTTACTTCGAAGGAAAATATCAGTCATTAGACAACTGTTTTGTAAAAGGATTGTACTGAAAATGTACCATTATGTTTTTTTTTTTCAAAAAATCCACCATCCGGCTCAAGTTTTCCACACTTGCCACTGCCAACAAGCAGCTCCAGACCACACAGCTGTAAATATGTGATTACGCCTTGCCTCGCTCTAGTCTACTGAAACCTGACGTGGTGCAAATGTATGTTTTCCTTTCTTTCTTTATTTATGCTGTTGATTCTGGACGATTAAATCCTACATCACAATTTTTTAGGGAAAGAACAGTATCTCAAAAGAAGTCTAGACATGATATAAAAATTGCATTTTATTACATCAAAGTAACCCTCAAGTGTTCAAGCATAAATTTATTATGCTAAGTTAAAACACAACATCTGAATCTTATAAAATTTCAGTGGTAGTAGTTTCCAATTTCTGCTCTTCACTTTGCTCCAAAATGTTTCTCTGCATTTATAAAAAATATAGCTGTAGTATGGTGTATTATTGATAAGGAAAATGTTACACAAAGGAGATCTGAAAAGCCAATTACCTGACAGACCGTGGCATTTAAACAGCACTCTCTCCATTCCAGTGGTGTCCATGGGCGCTTTTGGACCAGAGGAACATTTTTATAGTTCTGAGAACTGTTGGAGGAAGTACCCCCTTTTTTGTCCGTACTGAAGAAACTGAGAACAATTTTAGTTCTTAGAATGCCATTCTGAGGGACCTTTTTAGCTCCTACTTCAGGATATGTATTCTCCTGGCATACGTGGAACCATGAGTCACGTACGTGTATAGTGACAGGTCCAGATGTATGTGTACATGAAGAGTTCACTTGTAAAAAATTATCATTTAAAATAACAAACTGACTGTCTTGATTTATTCTGAACATTATTTATTATTCCGAAGTCTAAGAACATTTTGCCACGCAAAAGCCATTTTTATGCCTTGTCAAGGCATTGCAAGTTCACGTTTAATAGCCGAAAACCTCAAACCCCAGTGCTGTTCTTGAACATAAATGTGTTTGGTGCACACATGCCACAGGTTTCTGTTATGTACAAAAGTTAATTTCAGTGTAAATTCAGCTCAAGTCATTTTTAAAAACAGATATGTGTGATGAAACTGAAGAGTCCATGACGTCATCTCTGTAAGGCGGAAAAAGAGGAGGACAACTGAAACTTATTCATGTAGCGAAAAAAGCATGAAAAAAAGCAACATGGAAAAAAACCCCACAGTGAAATCCAGGCTTTATTGAGCCTACTTGTGGTGGAGGAAATGTAGTGCAATTTTAAAGCTTCTAAGCGAAATACAAAAATTCACTAGCATTTCCTCTTAAGTTGCTACATTTAGGCATCCACCACCCAGCGAAGCAATGTAGAGAAGAAGCTGAAAAAGGATGACAAGAAGATAAAGACTACAACAACCAAAGCAGATCTGACTACGCAGAAGTCACTATACGTCACTTCAGAGTTCCTACTGGCAGTGCAAATGCAAACAGAAAAAACGCATTTGAAGGTATATAGTTCTCAGAGGAAGTTCCCAAGGCTATAGTTCCCCTCACCCAGTTCCTAGAACTGTTTGGTCCAAAAGCGCCTCACAGGTCCGAGTCCACTACCAAGAAACAAAACTGTTTGGGAAATCCTAATATCAAATTGCATGTCCTGTTTGTACATCATTTCCATATACACTAATCAGCCATAACATTAACACCACGGACAGGTGAAGTGAATAACACTGATTATCTCATTACAGTGGCACCTGTCAAGAGGTGGGATATATTAGTCAGCAAGTGAGCATTCAGTTCTTGAAGTTGATGTGTTGGAATCGAGAGAAATGGGCAAGAATAAGGATCTGAGTGACTTTGACAAGGGCCAAACTGTGATGTCTGAATGACTGGGTCAGAGAATCTCCAAAACAGTAGGTCTTGTGGGGTGTCCCTGGTATGCAGTGGTTAGTATCTACCAAAAGTGGTCCGACGGAGGAAACCAGTGAACTTGTGACAGGGTCATGGGCACCCAAGGCTCACTGATGTGAATGGGGAGTGAAGGCTAGTCCATCTGGTCTGATCCCACAGAAGAGCTATTGATTGCTGAAAAAGTTAATGCTGGGTATGATAGAATGGTGTCAGAACACACAGTGTATCACAGCTTGCTGTCACCTGCGGAAGAGATGACACCAGGATGCACTATGGGAAGAAGGCAAGCCAGTAGATCCTGTGTGATGTTCTGGGTAATGTTCTGCTGGGAAACTGTGGGTTCTGGCATTCACGTGAATGTTACTTTGACATGGACCACCTATATAAATATTATTGCAGATCAAGTACACCCTTTCATGGCAACCGTATTCCATAAAGACAGATGCCCCCTGACACACTGCAGAAACTGTTCAGGAATGGTTTGAGGAACATGACAAAGGGTTCAAGATCTCAATCCAATCAAGCATCAGTGGGATTAGCTGGGCAAACCAAAGTCCAATCCATGGACACCCCAGCTCACAACTTGGAGGACTTGTGCTAATGGCCACAGCACACCTTCATAGGTCTTTTGGACTGCATGTCTCAATGGGTCAGAGCTTTTTTGGTGGCACAAGGGGGACTTACACAATATTAAGCAGGTGGTTTTAATGTTATGGCTGATCAGTCAAATCAAAACACAGGCATATATTCATAGATCAAGTTAACAAGCAGAGGTAAAAAAGAATAATAATAATAAAAGCTAGGAAATGAGCCAAAAAAGAAAAACTAGTAACTCTACAAGACACGGAAACGTAGAGAAAATGGCACAGAACTGATATATAACAATAATGTGACTAGTCACAAGAATCAATTGATCAGAGAAACCAGGAAATGGTTATATCTCAGATAGATCAGGAGAAAACCAAACTCTTATCTGATGACACAACTGCATAATACCCAAGCTACCCACATGACCAAAATCAACTTTAATAACTTTACTGCTTGTCATTTAACTATCTGTCACAAAAGTTGCAAACCTTCAGCCAGAAACGTGCCAGAGTTCACTCCACAACTCCCACCTGCAACTCACAAAATATGCATTGACCAAAGGGAGGTGAAGACCTAACCTTATCTAAGTATAGTTTTAAAAACTTTTAGTTCTGCGTGAGACATTTACACTCCTGGCTGGCTCACCATTCTATATAAACAGATTCAGCCATCCAAGAGGATCAAAAAGGTATCCTTTTTTAGTCCAAAGGTATTTGTATTAGTAGTATTTAGGGATGCAAAATTACAACTCCTGAAGTGAGAAGAAGAAAATCAGACAGGAGAGACATTCAAAACTGGTGTAAAACATTAGCTAGACACTGCAAAATCAACTTAAACTTCACTGTTATAAAGAGAACAGTCCAACTAATGGCAAAAATTGCACTAGAGTGAGCCAAAAGCTACCAATGAACTCCACCATCGCTGTCCATCTTCAGCACAACACTTTATCAAAGTTTTCTAAGCAGTGTGTCCATGTTTGAGTCATTTTCCCACATTTACATGACCAGTGACCTATTTAATTCCAGGAATGTTTGTCAGTATCAGCATTAACCAAAATTAAGATATCAGAGCATCAGTAATTGTATTCGCTTTCCATAACAATTAAATAAAACCAGTTCTTGTTAGTGGACTCCACTATTTTGGACCCTGCAGTTTAATACCCTTGAATGAGTGGAGTCTGTTGCATTTCATAGGCTATAAACCCAAAATTAAGACATTAGCATATTGGTACTTTCTAACCATTTATCTAACCATTCAGTCCATTATAAATTTTTCTCACTAGATGTTTCTTCCAGTGTGTTTTCTGCCACTCCTGTACCCTGTACCCTGCACAGCAAAATCATCCGCATTTGGGGGTTTTTTTTGGAATTCAAACCTCATTTTCTAAAATATAGAGTTTAATATTTTCTCTGTGAGCGAGTGGTTTTAATTATTTACGTTCGTCCTAGTATAATATTTATCGCACCACATGACTTTCCTGTCTCGTCTGTACAGTGCAGCATCAGGAGAGGAAGGGAGTGGAACCGCTCTACTGACCTTGTATATCAACCCCAGATTTTTAATCCCTCCCTCATCCCTCTCTCTCTTTCTCTCTCTCTCTCCTCTCTTGCTCTCTCTCCTTCTCTCTTTCGACGTGTCTTTTTATTTCGCCCTTCTGGAGCATTTTTATGGATGTTTCCCATACCTCGGCTGTGTAACTCATTCTCCTCTTTTTTCCCTTCCCTTGTGACCTTATCTGTCCATCCCTCCTTTTCTTTTGCTTCTTCCCTCTCTCATTCTATCTTGTTTGATTCTGAATCTTTGTACCATTTGTACCCTTTTTCCCCCCTTGCCCTGGGTTTTGTTTACATTCTACCTTCTATCTTTTCTTCATCCACCTTCTGTCCTTCCAATGCTCCTCGTGTCCTTTCTTTCCTCTATCCCTCCCCTTCTTTCTTTCTCTTTGTCTTGCTAGGAAGAGCAGCTTCCCTCCCTGGGTTCTCCAGACCCCGGTGTGAGTGTTGGCGGAGGAGAAATGAGCACCGCTCCTGCCTTTGGAGTCTCCCCCTCGGACATCTCCTCCGACAACCCGCCCCAGAACGGAGGCCCGTCCCCCCAAGTAGCTTCTCCCAACCAGTCCCCACTTCATTCACACCTCAGCCGGAACGGAGAGATGTGCAACAACCAAAAAGCCTCTATGGCAAACGGGACCACAACAACATCAAACATGGGAAGCGGATTAGAAGGAGGGGGAGCAGGTCTCTAGTGGCGCTGCATCAATCTGAATGAAGAACGATAGCATCCCTTACTTCTGCCCTTTTTCAGCATTTTTTCTGCATGCGGCACATCTTTATTGGGAGGCGCTCATCCTTACACCATCCACACCAAACTACTAAAGGGCTCTCCAGTGGATGGATCTCACATTTACTTTGACTAATGTAAAAAAAACCTGACTTTTCCATTGTATATTCCTCTGGAATGACATCGTATGGTGGTGTCCAGTGAACCAAATGTGGGTGATTCTCGTGAATGATCTGAATTCCTGATTCTTTTTTAAACAATCAGCTGGGTAACTGACCTCTTGAGTGCTGTGTGAAACAAAAAAGACATATAATTTTCTAAAAAAAAAACTAACTAAACCAAGTGGGTAAAAGGTCTAAACCTGTTCAGAAAATGCCACCTTTCAAGGCCTTCTGAAGCAGATACGCTCGTGTTGTCATGTCGTCTGGCTTCCTTAGTGCCTTCTCTGCATCCTTCAACAGGGTTTTCAAACAAGCAACAGAATAACAATCTCAGCAACATGTTTCCATTTCGCATCTCGCTCGTTCATGTTAAAGTGACTTGGACGATATTGTGATCTGGAACATGGAAGTGTTTTCAGTTTTTTTTTTCTTTCGAAGGCATCACGCTTAATGAGAAGTGCTCTTGGTCTTCGAAATTTTAAATGAAGGAGGCTGCCTCAGTAGACTTGCTGGACTTGTGCAATGTTTTTCTCTTCTCAATCTCAGAACCTGTGTGTGATCTACTGGTGCTATAGATCAAGAAACAAAAAGCAGTGATATTTCAGTAATCTGTGTCTCATAGCACTTCCTCCCATGACCCCCCTCCCATCCCCTCTCCACCCCCAGCTCCTTGTTGTCCATTGTCTCGCCATGCTGTTCATTGCTCCTCTGAATGCTCAGTGTTTCATGAATGTAATGTGAGGTGGTCTCTGCCAGGTTGTCTTCATATCAAAATATGACAGTAGGCCGATGACACAGGAACTAATTTTGCTTGCATCTTACGGTACATTTGTTAATAGCTACTGGCATTGGTGTAGGGTTTGACACAGGGAACTAATAAGTGACATCACAATTATGTTTCTATGTAAGCTATAGTTTATTAGGCTTTTATTTAAGTAACTCAACCCCTAGTTAACATTTCATTTATAATTATACAGAGGTGCCTGTACTCACTGTCCTAACTTAATCATAATAAATATATGGAATAAAAAATAATTTTACCCCAAACTCTAACCCCTAATTTACATTAGCGGATGGGACTCCTTTGATTTTGTTTTCAGGTGTACACCAAGCAACAGTAAGAAGATAAAAGTCTGGAGAAACTCCTATTTAGTAATAAGCAGCTACTGCATATTTTTTTAGCTGATGGGAAAGACTACAGCCCCGCCGACTTAGTTTCTATTGGCTCACGAGAATGAGAATCGTGAATTCTCAGGTCAAATTTCACCTAGATAAAGTCGTTGAAGCAAAACTAACAACGCTGAGAAGCGTCTCAGTCCTTTCCCCTTCAGTGAATTGGCTTAACTGCTTCATTTGTACCGAACGCTGATTTTGTAGGAGGTTAGCAAGAATTGACTTCACAACTGTAAAAGTTGGCACTGATCAGTGCCCAAACTTTAACCTTGACAAATCTGCACATAATAGCTCTACCTTAGTCTATATTCCTATATACTGTATAGAATCACATCACCTGTCTGCAGATTGTTATATTTCATGTCCATTTTATTCATGTTATCACGATAAACACGTTATATTGTTATAAGCATGACAAGACCTGGCTTATTCCGTGCAGCAGGCTTTGAAATGTCTTGTATAACTAAATTGTTGTAACCCTATAGGCCTTATAGGAGTCAGGCTTGTGCGGCGAAGCACTCGGATTGTGTTGGAACTGAGTGTTGATTGTGAAAGAAACAAATAGATGCACTAACATAACAGGCTGAAATGAGAATATGGGTTCATAGCTGAACTGCACAATAAGAGTTCAATAGTTTAACTGTAACTCTAAAGATTAGCTTTGAGTCTAGAGAAGAGAATGGACTGATTACCTTTTGTTTCCCCAAGAGCCTTTATTTTAGGGCTAGTTTTAAAAATTCAGTAATAAAAAAAGGCATCCTTAAAGACATGGTTGAAAATACATGGTCTACAGGGTCTCTGGTCGGTGATATACCTCAGCCACAGGAATAAGAGACTCAGGTAAACAGTTTGCTTCATAGCTTAGCGCAGGGTAGTCGGTCCATCTCTTCTCTAAGAAGTAGTATCTGTGATTTCTTCGCACTTCTGCATCCCTTTGCTCCACTATTGTTCTTTGTATCCCGTCTCTCTCCCACCAGCCAATCGCACAGCTTTGTGGAGGACAATCTGGAATCTAACTGGACGCCTCAGCTAGGACCGTCCTCGGGATGGCGCGGCTATAACGCGAGGGCGCTGTCTCGCGACTCGCTCGCTTGACAGAGAGGAAACTGAGGCTCTGAACACCAGAGCCCCAGGTGACCCAAAGAGAACATAGGTGCCCTCCGTCTCCTCCTGCTCTTTCTCTGACTTTGTAGGACTTCAACTTTCGGCTTGCACGACGTCTCGGAGAGGAACGCGCATGCGGGAACGGTGTCGAGGACGAGCTGCGTCTCTTCTGAGCAATGCTTTACGTATTTACAAATCTGATCTCGTCCGGAAGGAAGGAGACATCCCTATGGGTGTTTCAAAACGGTGCTGTTCTTCTAAGACATGACATCCACAGATTTGTCCTGCTCATTACGGCTCTCTGCGTTTTTTCCACTCTCTTCATTCAAGGTATTTAAATATGCATTTAAATATGTAAGAGTAAAAGGAATCCCTTGTGAATTGCGCACAGAGAAAGGAAACGGACATGTGTCCTTAATTTTATTTAATCACGCCACACTATCACACGCGCTTCAGTTAGACTTTGATGAGAAGAAAATAACTTTTTGAGAAGCAAAGCGAGTTTCTTTGGATTTTGTCATTTTTAACCTGCTCCCCCCGACTTCAGCTCCTCCCACGTCACTGTAATCTGCTTCTGAAACAAAGCAGGTGGATTTATTCTTTTTTTTCCAGTGACAAATCCTGAAATCAATTCCCGACACGAGGAAACGTTTACTCTTGTTTATCCGCACGGCACTCGAGAGTTCACTGGATCTGGAACTAACTTCTGGACTTCATGGCCGAGCAACCTGGACACTTTTCATATTTTCTTCCTGTTTTTTTTTTTTTTTTAAACAATTGCAGGTATGTGTTGCAGTTGAAATAATGTTGTGTAGTGGGTGAATGTGTGTATATACAGTGTGTGTACAGTGTTTGTGTATATACTGATGTATGGGTATATATTATATGGACATGTACATATGATTTGTTTAGATATGCATTGTACAGAATGTATTTTGTCCGAGAGGAGGAAACTTTTTTCTTTTTCTGTTCTCTTTTTTTTTTGGAAATGAAATGGCAATTTCGAGGCAGGTGTCTTTGGAAGCACTTTTTTGCACAGACTTAACATACGGAGTCTGAGACGTATGATGCATCACCATTACGCTGCCACACACCTCGAGCTTGCACCCATTTTCTCATTGACTGGGGCATTTTGTAATAGTTTCTAGGTGACAAAGCAATGTTTGTATATATCTATATATTATCTATATACTGAATATAACAATATTTCTGATTAATTTTCATCTTCATGGCTGTTGATTCTTACAGCTGGGTGTTTTCAGTGCTCCAGTGTGTGTGTGTGTGTGTGTGTGTGTGTGTGTGTGTGTGTGTGTGTAGGCTCGCCTTGAGCTGCAGATGAATCCGTTTATAAGGTCAAACCCTCGAGATATTTACCGTCCCGTTTAATTCTATTGGACCCCCCCCCCGCCTCCTCCTGCTTTTCTTGTTTTCTTTTCAAAATCATTTCTTTGGTCTTTAATCCCTGGAAATGGTTGGAGTTCCCATGATGTGCCTCCTTCTGCTAAATCTTCATTTGACCTTCGTCAGCCATAAGAAAATCATATCCATTCTCCTTGACAAGCCATAAGCCCCACCCCAAAAAATTATCTCTTATGAAAAGGGCAGACATTTGGGGATTTAATTCTCTTCTTC
>JAOVVH010000033.1:17578491-17599423 GCA_028566435.1 Scorpiodoras heckelii | reverse complement strand
TTATATTTTAAGAAAATGGCATGTAACTTTTTAAATATATATATATATATATTAATATATTTTTTATTGTAAAAATAATTATATAATTTTATTAGTATTATTTTTATAATTTTTTATTTTTGTTATTTTTTTTAAATGGCATGTAACTTTTTTTTTTTAATTAATTAATTAGATTATTTTTCTTTTACTATTTAAACGAATATTAACAGTAGGTTCATAGTAAATAAGATGAGCCAGGACACAGAAACGTCCTGTGTTTTATATTAAAAGGTTTCAGAGCTGTAACCAGGAGTTGTGACGTTCTCTTCTCTTCTCGTCCCTCTGTGACAGTCGGCCATGGCGGCGGCGGCGGCGGCGGGAATGGAGCTGAAGAACATCGTGGATTTTTACCGGCAGTGGAAGGAAATGGGCTGAAAGCGTCGGAGGGACAGGGGACTCAGCCCGGCGCTCAGCTAATCACACATCGACACACTCTCGCCGTCTCTCGCTCTCTCTCTCTCTCTCTCTCTCTCTCTCTCTCTCTCTCTCTCTCTCCCCCCCCATTTTACTGCTCTGTCTGTGTCTGCATCTTCAGGGTTTAATAACGAGCTCAGAACAGAGAAGGAAAGACGGAGGACGATACAGAAGTGTTTGGAAAAGCACCGAAACAGGATGCAAAAAAATGCTCCACTAAGGGTTGGAGTGAGAGAGAGATGAAGCAGGGCTAAAGGTTTGCCTGGTTACGTCATGACCAGATGAAACGAGTATGAGAAACAAACACACACACACACACAGAGACAAAAACAGTAAGTCATATATATATATATATATATATATATATATAAAAATCAAGAGCTGAGACTTTTTGGATTATGGTCCTTTTTCCTCTGTTCTTGTTGAGAGGAGTCGCATCTGCATCTGTGTCTAAGTAGTGATGCGACGGTACCCAACCGAGCAGCAGAACCTCCACCCCACCCACACACACCTACACACACCCTCACACACCCTCCCACCCTTCCCCCCTGAGCAGAACAGCACGACTGTCTGGTTTCACGACCCGGTCCTCTGCGAAGCGACTCTTGACTCCTGTAGGTTCACGAAGAATTTGGATCATTTGGATGTACACTTTCTTTCGGATGGTTTTCTTTTCTATCCTACGTGGCTGCTTTTTTTTGTTGGTTTTTTTTTTGGCTTGTTTGTGATTATTGTGTTCATGAAGACAGACTGTGTAAAGATTCCAAGCAGATGGTTGGTTTTATTTGATTTTATTTTTCTATGTCGTTCCTACATTATTACTGCTTTTTGTATGCTTCACTGTAGTGACGTGGAGACGTGCGGGCGGGGCTTCGGCGCCTCTTATAGTAATACAGAACGGGTTCCCGTGCGGGAGGTGACGTCGCCGCCCTGGCCGTCGCCCCGCCCTCACGGTTTTCTCATTAACATACGTAAGTTTCTGTTTAAAAAATAAATAAATGGCGTGTGCTGTTCACCATCACTGCCCCATCGTCGTGGTCCCACACCACACAGTGAAAAGAAACTGATGTACGTGTGAGGCATTAAACAATAAAAAAAACATTCATGACAGAAGCAGCTGACTTCTTGCGTGGTTTTTTTTTGTTTTTTTTTATCATTCTGCATTAAATCCACCGTTACAGAACGAATCGGTTCATTTCCACGATGTAGCGCTTTCACAGAAATATCATCAGACACCAGAAAGGGCTACGTCTTCACCCTTAACAAGTCTATGAATATGCAAATTAGAAACACGCCCATTCTTTCTTCCCTAGTAATGCTGCCTTGCGCAAAATTCCTCTTTGAAAGTTTGCGTACGAGTTTAGAGGCTGTGATTTCGACGTAGTGTATGATCGGAAAGAAATGTACGCTGAGAAAACGATTGATTTCTTTTCATCCTTTCAACAACGAGAAGTTTCATGTCGTGTTCATTCTGGCGGCTGCCGTGACTTCTTGTTACGAAAGTCTGGGCTCGTTAAAATATTTTTAAAAAATACTGAAATGTTGAAAATATTTTCCGAGTTGTAATCATGTGTAAACATTGTGGTGGAAATCATAATTACGATATTTCCAACATAGCTTGGAGGCTGTGTTACTTCCTGGTTCGTGCGCACTTCCAATTTGCATATTGGACATGATTGGCTCTTATATTTTATGATGTAATAAAATAATGCATCACTCATTAGACGTTCGATGTCACATGCTTGGCATTAACCACTTAAAAAACTTTCTAGTGTTATTTTATGATCCTTGGGTTCTGTTTTTTTTATTATTATTTATTTTTAATTTCTCCTGAAATAATTTAAACTAAAATGTAAGTAAATTATTCAATACGAATATAAGAATATATAAAATTTAATTTTTATTTAATTTAATATTTGGAAGATATGCTATTTAATTTTCTTTTAAAAATAATTGTGCTTTCATTAATTATGATGTTTTTAAAGCATAATGGTGAGGATTTCTCATTTTCTATTAATCTCATAATATTGTTTTTATTACTTATATTTAATTAGTTTATATTTATTAATGTTCATGTGCAGTTGACTGCAGAAATCTGAGTACTCTTGCAACTAAATGAAATTCAAGGGAAAAAAATCACTTTTACACAGTTCTCTGTGTGTATATATAGATATTATTATTATATTTTTTATTTTTAACAAAAAAATTGTCGGGTTAAATGTTTGTATCATCCTTTTTTAAATGCAATTTTTTGTTACTTTTTTTTCCTTAAAAACTACTCATTTATTTCCTTTATTTCCAGACCAACTTCTGCCTTTTTTGTAATTTCCTCTCTTTTTTTTATTTATAGAGACAGAAACTCTTTATTTTTTGTTTTTTTTTTACTGGTTCTCTTTATATTTTGCATTTCTAACTTTTTGTGGGAAATCTTCTGCTTAAGAAAATTGGGGGGAGGGGTGTGTGTGTATGTGCAAACGTTTGTACTCGACTGTTACAATAGTAATAGTTCAATACTTTGCTTTCTTTACTAACATGCCAAAAAAATGTCCTCATTGCTGGGAACGTTTCACTAATCCCAGGGATCAGTTCCCTGTACCAGAAGGTCACGTTGTTGGGAGTTTAATCAGCTCTCCTGCTCCACGCCACGTCACGGTTCGGGTCTCTCTCAGCCCCTTGCCTGCGCCTCATCAGGCCACTCTATAGTTAGCGCTTCTTGGCTGAGGCAGTGGCACCACCCAGTCGAAAGATAACCAGACGTTGACCTCCTTTTGGGGGCAAATGACTTGAAAGTCCTGATTCCTGGCTCTGTTCCAACATTATGGCTTCTCCGAAATGGAGAATGAGGGGAAAGTGCTGCTGACGTGCTTCCTGATGAAGCCCCCCCATACATCCAGACATAAATCCCAGGGGAACTCTGAACACTGGGAATCGTGTACGCTCTGCACTTTAGACGCTGCACCAGTGCTTATGGAGTGTGCTGCTTATTTATAGCCCAGACTGTATATCTGTG
The DNA here is from genome assembly GCA_028566435.1 of Scorpiodoras heckelii. NCBI lineage: Eukaryota > Metazoa > Chordata > Actinopteri > Siluriformes > Doradidae > Scorpiodoras > Scorpiodoras heckelii. The sequence goes on along the minus strand of JAOVVH010000033.1, from coordinate 17,595,960 downwards.
TGTGCGTGTGAGACGGTTTGTACCCGAGCCGCACCAGAGCCATGACACGGCTTCCTGCAGGTTCATGTTGTTCTGCTCATCCAGACTATTTTTATTGTTAATATCAAAGTGGTTTGTTTGCTTCTGCATTAATCTTGAAGTCTTTTTTTTTTTAAAAGAAGAACCTCCAAAGAACCGTGATTATGGAAAAAAAAAACTGCCTGATGTTCTGGAGCAGCTCCTCTAATCTCTGACATTGATGTAAAATGTGATATGGTGAAGTTTTCTGTAAGGACACCTTTGTTATGATTGCTGCAGCTATCGCTGGCGGTCAGTAATGTTTTTGTTTTTTTTTTACTTCTGCTTTCTTTCCCCCTCTCCCCCATTTCCATTTGCTTGATGATATCATACACTTGGACTCCATCAATCCTCATGACACTTGGTGTGGTTGTAGCTCCACATGTCTGATACGGAATATAAGGTGTGTGTTGCCTTTTGTACCAGCGCCCCCTGTAGTGATGGAGGCTCAAAGCACTTTATAGGCAATAACTTGAAAACCATTTTGCCAAAATGTATTAACGTTTTATGGCAGGTTGTCCTCCAGGTGGTGCATTACCTTAGCTTATTAGGATTCATTGCAGAGTAGTGCACAAAAAGCAAAACTCTAGCACTTCACTAACCAGTAAACAGATTGTGACCTAAAGACTCATGAAATTTCACACCACATTTTGTCCATAGGGGGCGCTGTAACTGACACGCTTCAAAATCTCAAGTACTGCTTAAACAACCGTTTTGGTTTACAAGTTCTGTATGAGTATTTTACTGCATTCCTGCTCTCTCTCTCTCTCACGTTGACTCAGTCACCACTATTTCACACCGCTTTGCAGTACGTCTAGTTTACCTGAACACTGAAGGAAGGAGTCTCCAGTGTCAGTTGCTTCGTAACGGTCACAGGTGAACTCTTTGCGTTTTCTGACCTCTTCAGGACGTAGGTGTTTACGTTTCATCGCGGTTCTTCGGTAACACGACAAGCTGCGTTTTTTTCTTTTGTCCTATTAGCTTAGGAACGGAAACGGTTTGCAGAAACGCCGCATCTTTAGATGTAAACGGATGAACAGTGTATAGTCATTTAGAAATCTGTGTAGCAGAAGACATGTAAAAAACACTTCAGTGTGGTAACAGAGACGCCGCTTCATGTTGATTATTTTCCTATAACAGCATGACGCACGTGGTAGTAGCATATGATGTAAAGTACCAGAAAAACTGGTTCTGGAGCCTATGCAAGATGCATAGCAACACCAATTATACACGCCATCGGTGGCATCCATCAGTGTGTATATAAAGCGATAGACATCTATGGAAGCTTCTAGAGCTGTTTCCGCCGTGGAAAGGGCGAAAAGGTTATCACGATTTTGCGGTTTAATAGTTGGAGCTCGTGAGATGGGTCACAGCATGTCAGAGGTAGAAGCAAAGTATGGATTTTCAAGGCAAGGGTGAACCGCGACTACAAGAATTCCAGCAAAACCTCGAACTTAAAAAGATTCTGGGTGAATGTGAGCAGCGTCGGCTGGCGAGAATCGTTTCACGTCGTAGACGTGTAACACTGCCTCAAGTAACGTCATAATTCAATGCTGGGGCCTCGACAAACATCAGCGTGAGGACTGTGCAACGTTCCCGCCAGGATCCCATAGGGGACCTAGCAAGGATTTTCTGGTACTTCAGTACTTCTAGTTTAAGAGGTGTTTTGAACTGTGAACGTTTTTCAAAGGTGTGTCTTGTGTCCCAGGTGTGTAGCTTATGCCGTATCTGGGAAATGGACCTAGTGCACCTGGGTTAAATCTTATTTCAGATCCATGATTGTACCCTAAATGAATCAAAAATAAAAATGCAAGCTCAAGCTGTGTTGTTAGATGAAACCCGAACATTTAGTTTAGGTTTAGGATTTTTTTTCCTCCTGCGCTGCTGGATTTGAAGGCCTGCTGTGTGGCAGCCTGTTGTGACCCCGGTGTTTTTGTGCAGCTTTGTTTCTCTCGACTGTCTCCTGATTCCGCAAAACAAAGCGTCTTTTCTGCGCGCTGTCCAATGAGCGCGTCGGACCGGAGCGCAGGAGAGGAGGAGAGGAGGAGAGGAGGGATCACCGCCGCGCAGCTCCGCTCGGACCCGCACCCGCACCCGCACCGCTCGGACCCGCAGCCGCACCGCACCGCTCGCTGCTTTCACGGCTTTGCAGCGGAATGCAAAGGGAGGAAGAGATGATGATGATGATGATGATGATGATCCTCCACTCCCCTTAATGGAGCTTTAATCTCATTACATTCAACACATTTCACTTGAAAACGAAAAGTAACCCTGGATTTCAAGCTGGCGGCTCCGTCACGTCACCCGGGACGCGCTCATGAACTTATAGACCACATAAAGTGCAAAGGTTTGGGATTTGTTTATTGTTTTCACATTTATTTATGTATCTTTAGACTTGTATCTTGTGGTGCACTAAGTAGGACCTGTAAACTATCTCAGTCTTCCACACCCATTTCTTTCTTCTGTTGTTTGGATCTTTTTTAAAAAACCAAGAATGCCACTAAATCCAAGTTTACCAAAACCCTTTCCACATGCATCCGAGCTTTAAAATGACTTTTTATAAACCTGTGGTCTTAAAATCTCTCTCTCCCCCCCAACCCCCCCCCCTTCCATAAGCAAACTCTTTACTGTAAAGACAAACTTTGCGTTAAAGTTCTTGAGACCACGCCCACTTTGTAACCGCGTCCCAAATCAGACACTAATCCAGCCGACTTCATAGTGATCACGGCTGTGGGGCTTGTCTAAACCTTAACCACAGCTCAGCTCAGCTCAGCTCAGCTCAGGACAGCCGCACAGCATAACCTCACTCGTACCCTAGTGTAACCCTAGGGGTAGGTACGGATTGGTTTGGGACGCGGACACTCTGTAGGGTATTTTTTCCCCCCTCTAGTTACTTAGTCTCAGTGTGCAACAGTTTCACTAGCAGGGATGAAGAACATTCCAAAGCAGTGTACGTATCCCATTTTTTTTGGCACCCTGGAATTATTTCATTTTAGTCTGATCCCTTTTTGGGGAACTTCTGCCTGTTTGCATGAAGTGTACAGGGAATAAATGCATGCATGTGTGCTGCTTTTGGATGTTTGAGGATTATTTTTGTCTGCTTGGGATTCTAAACTTTCCTGAAGTTAGGTTTTGGAAAATCCTCTGTAACTTTGCATTGCAATTTTGTTGCTCTTTGCATTTATATACATATATATATATACATATAAAATACTATTTGCATTAGTTTTATCATTAACACACACACACACACACACACAGATATAAAGTTTGACTGACTGTACTTGCTTGGTATTATGGATGGTGCTCACGTAGTATATTGTTTTATAATTATTATTAATAGCTGCTAATACCCTTGGAAAGTCCCTTTAATTACCTTTCAGTGGTCTATCATTTATCTTTCATCTTTAAAGCATATGTACACAGAGGAAAAGTACAGTCAGAGCACATCGACAAAATCTGGCACAAGTTCTCTTTTGATTTCTCAGAAGTCACTCTATTTTTCGCCCATTTTACACCTATTTCTCATCACATGCTTTATTGCACATGTGCCTATTGCTTCACTGTGGACAGCTTGGAAGTTGCCTAGGAACGTGCGAGGTCTCTTTGCATTTCTGTTAACTTTCCACTTCCTAAAAATGCAAATTGAGCAAGCCGGGTTTTTCTAACAGCTTGGACCTGACTCCAGTTAACAGTTCAAATGAAAAGTGTAGTTCGCAGGGACAAAACAATGTCCTGACGTGTAGCTGATGAGTCCTCTGTGTGAATAACCGGTTTGGGGATCAATTATGAAATAGGTTTGTTTAGGAGGTGGAGGTGGAGCTGGAGGATGTGACATATGACACTTAAAAACATTTCTACCATACTTGGTATGTATCAGGATGTATAGGGTTGCTAACAAACTAGCAAAAGGTAAGCACTTTTAAAAGTTTTGCTAATGTTGAAAAATGAAAACTGTAGATGGAGCGATTTTTGCAAACCACATGCATTTTTTTAAAAAACACTGTACAGATAAATATATAGTTTAATAAAAATGAGTGTAGACATAAAGATTTTTGAAAACTGCATGCATAAAAAAAACACTGTACAGATAAATATATAATTTAATAAATAAAAATGAGTGTAGATGTAAAGAGTTTTGAAAACTGCATGCATTTAAAAAAAAACAGATAAATATATAATTTAATAAATAAAACTGTTAGTGTGGACAGAGAAATTTTTGAAAACTGCATGCATTTAAAAAAAGAAAAGAAACACTATACAGACAGAGATATAGATTAATAAATAAAACTGGTAGTGTAGACGGAGAGATTTTTGAAAACCGCATGCATTTTTAAAAAAAGAAACACTGTACAGACAGAAATAGAGTTTAATAAATAAAACTTAGTGTAGACGGAGAGATTTTTGAAAACGGCATACATTTAAAAAAAGAAAGAATCACTATACAGACAGAGATATAGATTAATAAATAAAACTGTTATTGTAGACGGAGAGATTTTTGAAAACTGCATGCATATATACAGTATTTAAAAAAAAATACTGTACAGACGCATGCATTAAAAAAAGAACACTCTATACAGATAAATATATAATTTAATAAATAAAACTGTTAGTGTGGACAGAGAAATTTTTGAAAACTGCATGCATTTAAAAAAAGAAAAGAAACACTATACAGACAGAGATATAGATTAATAAATAAAACTGGTAGTGTAGACGGAGAGATTTTTGAAAACCGCATGCATTTTTAAAAAAAGAAACACTGTACAGACAGAAATAGAGTTTAATAAATAAAACTTAGTGTAGACGGAGAGATTTTTGAAAATGGCATACATTTAAAAAAAAGAAAGAAACACTATACAGACAGAGATATAGATTAATAAATAAATCTGGTAGTGTAGACGGAGAGATTTTTGAAAACCGCATGCATATATACAGTATTTTTTTTAAATACTGTACAGACGCATGCATTTAAAAAAACACTATACAGATAAATATATAATTTCATAAATAAAACTGTTAGTGTGGACAGAGAAATTTTTGAAAACTGCATGCATTTAAAAAAAAGAAACTCTGTACAGACAGAGATATAGATTAATAAATAAAACTGTTAGTGTAGACAGATAGATTTCTGAAAACTGTACATGCATATTTAAAAAAAACACTGTGTGGATAGAGATATTTTAGATTTTAATTAAAAAAATAAAATAATGCTGTGTATGTGGTCGGAGATAACTTAAAAAATGTTGTTAAGGTGGAAAGAGATTTTTCCGTATAAATAACCGTAGATTTCATAGAACTGTTCAGTAAGGACCTGCGATTTCTGTTTGGAGTTCCTCACGATTCTGAACTCGCTGTTGCGTTTTTCGCATTCACGTCGTTCTTGTGCATTAGATGCATCTGCAGTTGTTCCTCCTGACTGTGTCCACTGCACATACGTTTCCCCCCTGTGCAGAACAGAACGTGTGAAGCTTGACACAGAGAGCACAGACTTGGTATTGTACCCTGCGAGTGATAAAGACGTCTATTGAGGTTAATCATGTGACCAAGTCACGAGCCGAGGGCAAGAATTTCCAAACACAGATGGAGCGAGATGAGTTTAGGACATCATGCTGTTCAATTCACAACCATCTGAACGAATCAGGATGAATCTATATTTTGTTTTATATTTTAAGACTAAAGTAGTGAGCAGTAATATTTAAATGAAAATAATATAAAACAATATTTCTGACAGTTTTTGCACATATCTGAGTAGCTTTAATAAAATTTCTGCTCAGATCAGGTGTGAAAGTGACTTCCTCGAACACAAAATTAAATTTGCTCATTAATCTTTAAAATACATCACAAAAATCTATAAAATGTCGGCTAAGATTATTTAAATAATGGCTAACCTAGTTAATTTTAACTTAGCCATTTTGCTAGGGATCGCTGATAGCCAAACTAGCTAGTGTGTATTAGCTAGCTAATCTAATGATAGATAAATGATTGCCATTAATTTCAGCTAGCTAGCTAATTTAGTTAGTTTCAGCATAGTGGTTGCTGTAAGTTGGCTAGCTTGCTAACATTAGATAAATGATCTTGTGTGCAATATTAGTTAGCCAGCTAACTTAGTTTATGTCACTTTAGTAGTTGATGGTAGTTGTTAGCTAATTAATATTAGCTGAAATACCAACTTGTATTAAAAAGATGGTTCAGCTAGCATGCTAGTGCTGGGAAGTAGCTAATAATAACATTTTAGTGGACAGAAGCAGATATAAACTCTTTTCTATTATTTTGATGTGCAAACCCCATTTCCAGAAACGTTGGGACACGTTCTAAACATGCATTAAAAAGTGAAATCTGTAAAGTTAGAGAAACTTGTTCAGAGATGGACAGAGAAATTAATTTGTCTATTTTTATTTCTGAGTTGCTATGTGAAGATAGCAGAATAGTAATGGTCATAATTCGCCTTTGTAGCTAAAGCGATGACAGATAATAGAGAGATGTGATGATAAGAGAAGATCATGGTGGATAAATCAGCTGTTAATAAATGTTAGCTGCTGATCTAACCTCGATAAAGACAGCACAGTGGTAGAAGTTAGTAAGTTGGTTAGCTAGCTTATACACTGAAAACTGGTACAGCAGTTAACACTTGGTAGGTCCCCCATGGGATCTTGGAGGGAACGTTGCACAGTCCTCACGCTGATGTTTGTTCTGGCTCCAGCATTGAATTCTGACGTTAGCCTACTTGAGGTAGGGTTACTCGTCTATCACGTGAAACAATTCTCGCCACCCGACGCTGGGTGTCTTTTTACAGCCACACTGCTGTCATATGTTTGAGGTTTTGCTGGAATTCTTGTAGTCACGGTTCACCCTTAGAAATACTCATATGTGAAAATCCAAACTTTGCTTCTAGCTCTGAAATGCTGTGACCCATCTCACGAGCTCCAACTATTAAACTGCATTGAAAATCACAAAATCGTGATAACTTGCCAGTCTCACAGCGGAAACAGCTCTAGAAGCTTCCACAGACATCTATCACTTTATATACACACTGGAGGACACAACCAATGATGTGTATAGATGGAGTTGCTGTGTATTTTGCATAGGATCAGTACCAGTTTTTCTGGCACTTCAGTGTAAGCTAGCTGTAGTGGTTAATGGTAGTTTGCTGGATCACCTTGTTAATGTCAGCTTAGCAGTTTATGTTTTACAGTGGTTAACGATGTTCGTAATTTTAATCCTTAAAGCAAGTGAATGAAACGAAGCAGGAGATCCTCTCACAACTTCATCCGTTCATCAGGTAACCTCGGGGTGAAAACTCTCGCGTAATGTTGGTGGTCCGAATGGCTGTTTTTATGTTTTGTGCCAAAACGTGGTTCCATCATCTTGTTCTCTATTGGTCAAGAGTGTAGTTTATGAATTTGTAGTTCAGAGAAAAACTTTCATGCCTACGATTACTGACTGCTGCTTTATCTAAGAAAGAAGATCAGCATCATTTTCAGATGTTTGCCCTATCACCGTAGCAACCATTTAAAACCAATGATAAGCCAAAAAAATTTGCAGAAATCACTAACGTTAGCTGATTTAGCTAGCTGAGTGGTTTAGTGCTCCTAAACATTCTTGCAGGTTGATAATTGGGATGTCAGAGCCAAAAACACAGCTGGGAACAGCTGGCCTCCAAACATGCGGAAATGAAGTCCAACTTATTTAAAAATATTTTCCGGAGACGACCCCTGTCACCTTTCCGCTGTCAGTCGATGATGGCGAACACCAGTCCAGTGACGGCTGTTTATAAATCTTCGCTGTACCACAGTGGTTCAGGGAGGAGGCACATTTCCATCTGTTTTGTTAGTGAACAGATCCAGCAACCATTTACATTTACATACTTAACCATCCTGCTTCTGTTCCAGCTGGAACCCGAGCCGCTCTTGTGTTACATAAGACCACGGCGCAGTTTGGTTCCGGATTCCGATTGGCTGTTGACCTGGTAAAGTTTTCTTTAAGGAGATGTTTGTTTAACCTTTCTGGAAGGAGTCTCCACTGTCAGTGACGACGTTCCACGACATTAACTGTAACTATGAACGGATAAAAATGCAATGTGCCATAATTTGTAATAAATAAAACATGGTATTCGTTGGCAATTTGCAGTGGTGTAAAAGGAATAAAACGCTTTGTGATGTGCTGTTTTAGGAAAATAATCAAGTTCAGCATGGCAGCAGTGACTCCACTTCGTCACACCACTCCGCTGTGGATTCATTTCCTACAACAGCACAACACCGAGATGTTTTATTCTTTAGTGGCTATGCAGTAAACGATCAAGGATTACAGTGTGTTCTTTTGGGATTGGGGACTTCAGTTTTGTTTAATTAAAAAAAAGAAAATACATTATTGTCAAAAGGCAGTTTGTAAAAAAACAATTTGCAGCTTTTTTACTATACAACACTCAGTTATAGAAGGGATTATTTTTTTATTGACTCCCTTTAGTTTATTACTGTTTACTGCACTTTATAGTGTTTTGTTCTTCATTATATTCGAGGGCATCTTTGCTTTACAGTGAGTCTTTGCATGTGTCTAAGACTTCTATACCGTACTGTACAGCAATTAGCTTTTAAGTTTTACTGAGAGTCTTGGAGAAACTGTCACAGCTCTTCTGGAGACTTTGACAGTCACACTTACTTCTTTTTTTTTTGCAGTAAAACCCAGCAGCCTTCATTATATTTTTTGTCTGAAAAGTGGTCTGTTGTGTCGTATGTTGCTTTTATTACTGATATGTCATTTTTTCTTGGTAAAGTAATGTTTGGGAATATAAACTCTTTTTGTACTGACTCAATAATGCAGAACTCAATTTAAAAACCCAATCAATAACAAAAGTTGTACCTAAAAACACTAGGGTGAATAAGAGTTTTACACAGAACTGTACTGTATGTCTTTAGGACAATGTCCATTAGATATAACATTGAATTGAATTGTATTGAAATATATTTTCGAATTCCAGTGGATGGAACTTTGAAGCTTTTTGTCTTGAAATGTAACAAACCGTTAAATTAACACAAGCGTTTCTCTTTCTCCGTGAATGTTAAAGCGAGATGGTATCCTGTCCCGTCCCACCTGATGTTGATCTATAAACAGGAAATCGTAAATTATATTCACACACAGAGCAGGGTTTAAACCAGAGGAACCTGTGTTCCTAAAGTTTCCTCTAGCGCGTTCACTCTTCCACCTCTATACAGCGAGGGGGGATCCAGCAGAAACACCATCTCCAGCCTCCCTCCTGAGTTCTCCGAGTTCGTTCCCCTCCCACGTTTCCACGAATTAGTTTTTTTTTTCCAGGAACTAGAATTGTTCAGAAGAACAGAAGGACAGATTCTGGGGTAGTGTTTTTTTTGGGGTGAACGACGTGTTCTTTAGGAGGTGAAACATTTCTCTTGAGCTGTTTTTTTTTTCTTCTGCGTGTCTCTGCTTGTTGTTTTTCTTTGACACAGATGTGGTGTTTAAGAAAAGGGTTTTCCAGATGCTTCTTATAGAGCTTATAGACGACTGTACAGTTCCGGTGTGGGCTCAGTCAGACCTATAGAAATGTCCTGACATAAAGTGTGTGTGTGTGTGTGTGTGTGTGAGAGAGAGGGAGAGAATATCAAGATAACATATTTTATCAGATTATATAGATTTGCTAGCAAAGTGACAGCAAATATTGCAATGTTTAAAGACTTAATGTTTAAGTTAACATGGAAGATTTTCTTTTTAAATTCTGGATTCATTGCTGGGTATTAAAGTAACAATTCTTAGAAAAGTGTATTGTGACATAATTTATTACAATATTCCTAGTTTTTTTTTTAAAAAAGAACTTAACGTCCTTCTCTGTCCTAAAGAAATCAGAAAACTTAGTTACAGCTTTAACTTTGACTGACACTGGAGACTCCTTCCATGAACGTTACATAAACACATTTCTCCTTCATCGTATCAAAGACTATGCAGGTTTTTAAAATAAGTTTCAACATCAGCTAGAAATGATACAAACCATAAAACATTACAGTGTGCACATCGACACTAACATAAATATAATCCTGTGATTCGCAGCTGCATATTAATCCACATCTTCCAACCAATCAGAATCCAGAATTCAAATTCACTGCCATGCATGGCAGAAATACACTGACATACCAGAAAAACTGGTCTATGCAAAATCCATAGCAACGGCACCTGTGCACATCATTGGTTCCATCCGTCAGTGTGTATATAAAGCGATAGACATCTAAGGAAGCTTCTAGAGCTGTTTCCACCATCACCACGTCATCACGATTTTAGGATTTTCAACGTGGTTTAATAGTTGGAGCACGTGAGATGGGTCGTAGCATTTCGGAGGTAGAAGCAAAGTTTGTCTTTTCATGAATGAGCATTTCAAGGGTGAACCGTGACTACAAGAATTCCGGCAAAACCCTGAACTTACGTGACTGGCGAGAATCGTTTCACGTGATAGACGTGTAACACTGCCTCAAGTATCATCAGAATTCAATGCTGGGGCCTCGACAAACATCAGCGTGAGGACTGTGCAACGTTCCCTCCAAGATCCCGTGGGGGACCTACCAAGGATTAACTTCAGTGTATTTTATTTTAAACTCTTTCATTATTTACATGTTTCAGATTTGGTTATGGTTTTGGTTATGTACGCTTTCCTGCAATATTCTGAACAAGAATTTCCGACAGTATTTGTTGTGATTGTCTTTATCGCGCTGTCGTAACTTCCAGCTGTAAATGCGAGAGCTAAAGTAATGAATGCAAGAGTGGCGAAGCTTACTATAAAAGTGAGAGCATTTCTGTCTTTCGTTCCTCCTTGTTTTTGTGTGTGTGAGAAGTGAGACGGTAAACTCCAGAGCGTATTAAGTGAGTGTGTATAATTAGGTGAACCCAGGAGCGTGTTGTGTTTTGGTGAAGAATAAGAATAAGAGACAGGAGAGCGTTTCGTGTGAATGCGAGAGTCAGAATGAGTGATGAAGTTGGGAGGTGAAGTTTAAATAGTGACCCAAATCACACCTCAGAAGTGCTTAATACTAAAATAAATGCAGTATTTAAATAATTAAAGATTAGAAGTGTAGACTGTTATCGCAGCCCGACTTCGGCCCACAGCTGCGTACGTGCTGAACACGTAGATCACAGTGCCGTATGAATGCGTCTGGAATGTTGAATGTGTTGCCAGAAAAAGAATAAATCACTTTCAGAAATAGCATCAGCAGCCATACAAAAGACACTTGTGTGTGTGTGTGTGTGTGTGTGTGAGAGAGAGAGAGAGAGAGAGAGAGAGAGAGAGAAATGACACGGCAGGGACAGAATAGTGTGTTGGCATGCTAGCATTGTTTCTAGCCTCACAACAACACTGACCTCTGTGTGTGTGTGTGTGTGTGTGTGTGAGTGTGTGTGTGTGTGTGTGTGTGTGTGTGGGTTAGGACTCATCATACTGCTGCTTTGTGACTAGGAACAAGATTACACATAATACTGCTAAAAATAAAAGATTACACACTAAGACGCTGCTAAAATGGCAGAGTCAGTGGGTTACTGTCATGAATACCACAAACAAACATGAACGTAAGCTAGCATCAGTGAATCTTAGCTACCTAGCTATCACGTAGCCCTACCTAGCTTTACTTCAGGGTTAAAACTTTCCGCACTGTGGCAAAGCTTTTTGTTTGTTTTTGGGTTTTTTTGATCAAACCGTTATGTGGAAACTAAAGGAAGACATTTTTTTTCAAACGGACACATTAGCCAGAGTTTTGTTGCCGTGTCAGATAAATGCTTTTAGCGGCTAGCTTTACAGTAGCGTTAGTGATACGGTGTGTTTTGCAGTGTTTTTACCGTTTTTTTAACCTGTGCTTCTACACTTTTTTTATTTTGCTTTACTGGAGTGTTGTTCAACTAGGGCAGATTCTCAGTGTCTCCAGCTGCTACGTATGGAGGACGTTTTGTTTGCTAGTCGTCTAGTTGCTGCAGTGAGACTGTAGTTGTGAGGAAATATTGTGTGTGTGTGTGTGTGGAATGATAACGTAATTTGTTAGCTGGGGTGACTGTGGGAAACAGGAGCCGTCTGCTGTAAATGTGTTGCAATGCTCAGAGTCATGGTATGGCTTTGTACTAACTGTATATGGGTCATATGCAAATCTCTCTCTCTCTCTTTCTCTCTCTCTTTCTCTCTCTGTCTCTGTCTTTCTCTCTCTGTCTCTCTCTCACCCCCTGCAGTATTTCCTGCGTGGGCGGGGCCTGGCGAGGACCGAGGCTGGTCCTGGCCTCTCTGTATAAAATGGGAGGCCAGTGAAGGGCTTCAGTCCTGGAGTTTGGGCTCTCAGGTCTGGTGCATGCTGTGCCACGGAGGCCGAGAGAAGCTCGAGCAGGCCTGTCAGAGAGGCAGGGGGGCACTGCAGCTCTCGAAGGCCATGCTCCAGCTCAAACTGCCCCACCTCTTCAACATCCACCAGGTCCCGAAGGTGGGCTTCACTTCAAGCGCCCTAGGTGTAGCCTTCATATCTTTTATGATATAAATAAACATCATGAGACAGAAGAAAAACTTTCATAGCACACATCCCACGATCCTATCCGGACGATTCTGTCAGATGTTAAAACAAGTGTAAAGTATGTTACTGTTACCACCGTCACGCTGATTATTTTCCTATAACAGCACAACCCAAAGTGTTGTGTCATGAAATGTTATGTGAGGCAAGTTACTTCCTGTTCTCACGTACATTATAACAGCTGTAAACAGTCACTCAATCACCGGTCTCTCTTTTTTTATCTTTTCTCAAGTTAATAATACAAAAAAGTTTATCTTTTCACATTACTGAGAAACCACAAAGCCTTCCGTAAGCATTACATGAGCACCTCCATAAGAAAACGTCACCATATCAACGTTAAGATGCTTTCTTGTTAAATAACAACACGTTTGTAAAATCCATTTATTACAATGTTTAGATTATGTAGAGCTTCTGCCATACAAGTTTTCATGGATGAGCTGTTACTATAGAAACGGTGACACATTAGAGTGAGCGCATTAATACAATGGTGATGTGTTATATATTACAAAACAATTGTGTTTTAAATTGATGGGTTTTTTTTAAAGAGGCTTTTTACTTCACATTGTTATTCTAAGATCTAAGCACCCTGAACGTAATCTACACTCTTTCTAAGAAGGGTTCTGTGTAGAACTTTGAAAGGTTCTACCAGCGAGACAAATCAGAAGAACTCAAGAGTTTAGTATAAAATATGTTGCGTGTTCATGAGCATGTGTATAAAGTTTTATGATGAACAGACTGTACAGATTTCGTCTGCATGCTCATCCCCAGGTATTTTGGGAGGACAGCATCATATCCGGGTACCGACATCCTCAGAGCTCCGCCCTGGACTGCATCCTCAGCAGCTTTCAGATGACCAATGAGACTGTGAATATCTGGACCCACTTCCTGCCAACATGGTGAGAGATGCAGAGCAGCACGTGACGTTTACACACTGCCAAGTCTTCTAGTCGGCTTTCACGGGGGGAAGTAGATTACAGCGGCGTGTGCACGTGTAGTTCCTCCTGTGGTGTGTCATGCATTTTTTTATTTCATTTTAAATTTCCGTCATCTGCATACATACATTTTTTTTTGCAGATGTAGTATAATTCGTCTTGTAAGTATATAACATATACAGTAGCCCTGTTTGGTAATGATGGCAATTTCAAATCTTTTAAGTGAATCAGATCATTTGACTCATTAAGAGTCTACTCCCAAATGGCTCCCAAATGACTCATTGGTGTTTTGCTCTAACTCTGACATACTTTGCAAAATTTTGACCATTGAGAAAGGATTTTTTTTTTCACCAAAATAATTAATGACATTGGAAATTGGAAATGATGGATAAAGATAAACAAAATAACAGTAAAAAGAGCTCAGATGGTAGAAAGAGGTTTCCATGGAAACAATTTGATTAATTTACCCTTTAGAAGTGACAGCAAAAAGAATTACTTATGTATATAAGTAATTATTTTTGCTGTCACTTCTAAAGGGTAAATTAATCAAATTGTTGATTAATTGTTTTGGTATATATACGTATGAGTTAACTCTACTTATCCCAATAGTCCTGATAGTATTGATGTATCATTTGAGAAAGAATTGACTCTTATTCTTCATTCAATCATTTTAAAGAGCCGATTCAAAGTGTCAACTCATTTGTCAATGACACATGACTATTCGTTGGACGACCAGTTATCCCAGTAGTCCAAATAGTGGTTATGTTTCATTTGAGAATGAGTTGACTCTCCTTGTTCACCTAAAAGAGCTTGTTTAAAGAATCGACTCATCGATTCATTAACAACACACAGCTACTATCTGGAAGATTATGTGTCACAGTAGTCCAACTAATAGTGATCTTTCATCTGAGAATCATTGGACTGTTTGCCTAAAAGAACTGATTCAAAGATTCGACTCATTCAACAACAAAACACCACTACCATTTTTCACTGATTACTGAATCCAAACAGTTATGATGTGTCATATGAGACTGAATCAGCTCTCCACATACATCTAAAAGAATTGATTCAAAGAGTCGATTCATTCATGGACAACGCATCACTACTATTTTTCACTGATTACTGAATCGAAACAGTTATGGTGTGTCATATGACACCGAATCAGCTCTCAACGTTCACCTAAAAGAGCTGATTCAAAGAATCGACTCATTTGTGAATGGCACATGACTGCTAATTAGACGACTACTTGTTCCGTTTTACGTTAAATAACAAGACAAATCCCTGTCTGAATGGTTTTTATAGACTACAGTTGGTAGTGAGAGTATGCCCATGCTTTGTTCCTGCTCTTTCTTCACCTTTTAGGTACTTCCTGTGGCGCTTCTGTGTGCTCTGTACCACTGTGGACTTCCTGTCCGAGAGCTACACGTGGCCGCTGCTGGTGTACATGCTGCTGATCTGCGTGTATCCATTCACATCCAGCTGTGCTCACACCTTCAGCTCAATGTCACCTGAAGCCCGGCACATCTGCTACTTCTTTGACTATGGAGCGCTCAGCCTTTACAGCCTGGGTACGCACACACACACACACACACACACACACACACACACACACACACACACACAATTCTATTGAACCGCTCTTTGCTTCTTTTGGACTTCTCTTGTGCACGGTTATTATATCATGTTCAAAAGCTACACTTCAAAAGCTCTCAGCTCACTATGGGTGATGTCTGCAGATAAAATAACATGTGGCTGAGTTTCCTGGTTTCCCAGCACTAATACAGATTCTCAAGCTATTGGACAATGCTGTAAGCCAAACAATAAACCTCTTGATGTGTTCACATGGGACTCAGGAATTGATCCAAAAAACACAACCAACGATCCAAGCCCAAAGTTGTTAGAACAGCAGCCAGGGACACCAAGCATAACCTTCTTCATAACCCAAAACGAATGATTTAGCTAACTAGAACAAAGCAGGACATTTTAATGATCATCATTTTCCTTATTTTTTTTTAAACACTCACTGCTGTATTACGACTTATAGGAAAAGTACAAAAGTGCACCAGAACAACAATCCCAATCCCAAAACATCTTTGCCCTCCATTTGCTCATGTTCATTCCTGCTTATTAGAATCAAAAATAAATCCTAATAGCTGAACTAACTTATTTGTGTGTCGTGTGGCCTTTGTGTGCTATTGGAAATGTCGTAATTACAAGTTCCGAGCATGTGAATGGTCAAACAAAGTCGTAATTACTAGTAGGAAACTCAGATATTTCTATCGTCCCTGAGACAATGCAAGGCAAAGCATCAATACATGGTAAGAATTAAGCACTTTAATATGATTGTGTGTTGGTTGTACGTTAAATGTGTTTGTATGCCAAGTTCATTTCATAAACAGAAAGTTAACCTGAGGTCCGAATGATTTCTGAACCTCAGTTCAAGGTTATTGTCTTGAACTATCTAGCTAGTCGCTGTAATTTCCCGTACTAATTCCCTCCCTAATTAGTGAAGATGATGAGTTCTCGAAGGCGTTTTTCTGTACACATTACACAACCATTTTTCAAAGGACACACTTTCATATCAAAGCCTGCTCTGTTCAGTTTTACTTATAAAACCCTTATTTTATAAAGCTGCTTCCTTATTCGTGGTTGATTTCCGGCCGTGGACTTGAACGCGTGATAGATTGATTTCCGATATCTTCATGCTGTCCAAAGAGTCGTCATGTTTCATCTGAGAATGAGTCGACTCTCCTTGTTCACCTAAAAGAGCTCGTTTTAAGAGTCGACTCATTCGTGAACTACACACGGCTATTATTTGGAAGATTACGTGACCCAGTGGTCCAACGTATAAGGTGTTTCATTTGAGAATGATTTGACTCTTTGCCTGAAAGAACTGATTCAAAGAATCGACTCATCCATGAACCGCGTGAACATGTCACTACAACTGACTAAACCCGGGTTCACGGTGTACATTGTTTAACCAGATTCCCCTGTCGTAAAACTGCATGAAGAAATACAACAGCCTCGTGTTATCTGATTTAGTGGCACTGAAAACAAATACGGCCAAAATATCTGCCAGTGAGAGAAAGTTCTGTGATTAAAATCACAGAGATTCACGGGGTAGATTTAGTTTTCTGTACTTCCAGATCACACCGACTGCTGAGGTGAAGCAAGGTTCAGAGGTCAGAGGATCTGATGCAGAATTCAGACCAGAGTCTGTTGAGCTCTTGTACCACGACGTGACGCATAATAATACCATGAAAAAATAACTGACCTCATCCAGACTACAGTCTTCAGCTCTCTAATTTCTCCAGTTTCTTGCTCTGCATTTTCCCTGTTTTGTCTTGTAAATGTCTCTTTCATCTCGCAGGTTGTGCGATCGCATACGGCTCCTACGTGATGCCTGAATGCTGGGTGAACAGTCGGCTCCATCACCACTTCGTGCCCATCGCCATCGCCAACACCATCTTCTGCACCAGTACGTCCTGCTACTCCAGGTAACCGACACAGTCGACACTGTAGCGCAGCCTGCAAATCACAGGTTCGTAAATACGTTACGGTTTCTATAGCAACAGCTCGTGTACAGTGGACGCTCGGAATAAACACGTTAAGGTTTATATGGCGAAGGTTTCTGTCAGGAGATGCCGATATGGAAGGAGTCTCCAGTGTCGGCACGTTAGAACAGTCAGAGGTAAAGCTGTAGCTTTCAATTTTGCGACATCTTCAGGAAAGAGGAGTTTATAAAAGGATGACAAGTGTGATGTGTTATTCTTTAATAATAAATTAAAAATTAAAAGGGATAAAAACACATTGGGGGCAGACTGTTATAGGAAAATTAACAACTTCACAGCAGAAACAGTAACTTCGCTGTTCTCTAATGGTCAGGACCCCCACAGGACCAGTACAGATCAGGTACTATTTGGGTGGTGGATCATTCTCAGCAC
>JAOVVH010000033.1:17397818-17411751 GCA_028566435.1 Scorpiodoras heckelii | reverse complement strand
TAAGTTTTACTGAGTGTCTTGGGGAATCTGCCACAGCTCTTCTGGAGACTTTGACTGTCACACTTACTTCTTTTTTGCAGCAAAACCCAACAGCCTTGATTACGTTACATGAAAAGTGGTCTGTTATGTAATGTGCTGCTTTCTTTACTGACATACAAACATTTTTGTGTCATTTTTTGTTGGAAAAGTAACTTTTGGAAATATAAAATATTTTTGTATTGACTCAGTAATGCAGAACTAAAAAAAATACCCCATCAAAATCAGTAACAAAAGTTGTACCTAAATACAATAGGGTGCCTAAGACTTAATACACACACACACACACACACACACATACATACATATACAGTATATATATATACTAACACTATTTTAGAAAATGGTCATGCCTCTGAACAAATCAACAGTCTCTCTGTGAACTCTCTCTGTGAACACTCTCGTGATTAGTGTGTATTACTAGCTTTGATCTTTGAATAATTACTTGACAGATTACAGACCGACTTTCACTCAGTGACTGCTGATAACAGTGTGATGAATTCCCGTCATCAGGTTTGTATTTGTAAGTGTCAGGTTTAAGCAGATAAAACAGAAAGAAATGTGTGCAAATTTGTGTGCAAATCAGGTATATACTGTATATCTATATCTATCTATATATATCTATAATATATATATATATGTGTGTGTGTGTGTGTGTGTGTGTGTGTGTGTGTGCTAAAAATATTCCTAACCAATTTTTACAAATAATTCCACTGACACTGAAACAACCAACATAGAAAATTCTGTGAGGATATTTTCACCATATCAGATGTGTATTTTAGGATAGAGATTTCTTTAAAAACCAGCAAAACCATTTTAAACCTATTTGTAGCCGGATTAAAAACAATCAAGTCTTTATTAAGCAAACGTTTGTGGTAAATTGTTGTGGTGTAGGAGGAATAAAGCACTTCAGGGTGTCCTGTTACAGCAAAACAAACCTGGACGTTACTTAACAGTTACTCTGCTTCATCACATCACCTCATTGTTGATTATTGTTTTATAACAGCACACCACGCAGTGTGTTTTTCCTTTCTTATCACAGCGCCAGTATAGGATCTAGCTATGTCTACTGATATTTATGAATCTAATCAAACTTAATCCTTAACATATCTTTATAGATCCACCTAGACATGTTCCCAAATAGATTTTTTAAGTGAATGTGTGAGCACAGAACGATTCTTTTTTCTTTCTTTCTTTCTTTTTTTTTTGGAGGACATTGATCAGGTTAAACCACCTGTTAGTGTTTAACTCACCTTGTGTCCACTTTTCACTTCATTCACTGTGTCTGAATATTAACTCTGGACATGAGGGGGGCTGCTTCTGCACCTGAGTTGTCAGTCTATCCCATTGAACAGAAAATTGTGATCAAACTCTATATGAGAACGGAGAATATTTGTATATGTTCTTTACTAGGACCCTGAGGTTCATGTAGAGATAACGTATTGAGGAGCGGTTACGGTCTCCTCACTCTGTATTATTTAATGACATCAAGTTTTATAGAAAACTCCACTGGCCAAGAGAGACTGAGCAAAGTAAAGGCATGGGTGTGTGATAATTGTGACACAGACACTTTTTTTTTTTACTTTAATAATCAAATTAATATTTAATAATAGTTAATACATTTAATTAATAATAATGAAATTTTCATTATTATTTTTAATTAGTTTATGTCTATGTAAAGCTGCTTTGGGACAATGTCCATTGTTAAAAGTGCTTTAGAAAATGTAATTAAAATGTAATTTAATTAAATTAAATTTTATTCTATTTTATTTTATTTTATTTTATTTCTTACTTAAAAAATTACTGAAAAAAAAAGAAAAATAATTCTCACATTTAAGTCACTATATCTTGAATATATAATTAAACAAACTGATTTTTCCTATAATGACCTTATTATAAATCAAATATAAGATTATTCAGCCTGTTCTTTTGATGCTTTAACATATTTTAAATCTGCTTTATATCTTCTTTTCAGTAAGCAGATATTTTGCTTAAAATTAATTTGAGGAAATGTCCAGGAATAGTTTCAATAATCATATACTTAGTTACTTAGTTTACTGTAATCATATAATAGATAATACAAGATATATTTAACTATATTCAATATTACATATACATTTTTTTTGCACTGTTCTCATTACTTTTGTTTAAGTGGCAGTAATTCTGGTGCAGATTCTAAATGAAAGGTATTGAAAGGTATTTACATCTAAAAAAAACCCTTTTGCTGCAGCTGTTTGGTTTTTTGTTTTTTTTTGTTTTTTTTGCTAAGTGTAATTGTGACCTTTGTATACTGGGAAATGCTCCTCAGTGAGATGTTAATGCAGTGCAACGTTTGACGTCCTTGAAATTGCGAAACGTTACATTAACCTGCTTTTCGGCTTTTTCCAAATAAGATGCAAAGGTCAAGAAAAGGTCTCCTAATCTGTCTCTGCTGGGAATCTCACAGGCTCACATGGGTTTGTGACAACTTTACACTCTCCAGCTCTACCTGAATAGGCCATAAACCTATTTGGACAATTAGTGACTCCATTAGAAGGCTTTCGCTCGGTCCTGGCGCTCTAACGGTCCGAGGAGCACAATAAAGTGCAGGAGTCAGATCTCAATCAGCGGGACCTGTGGTTTTAAATAAAGCACCTTAAGTCATCAAAAGCTCATTTTGAAGTCACAGATACAGCAGTTTCACTGTGAATAATAATACAAAAGAGAACAAGTCTTGTGTCCTTCTGGTGTTTATCATTAATGCCTTTAGTAGATGAATAACTGGATGACAAATTGAGGACAAAGTCGGTGTTACACAGACCTTGTTAATGAGTACAGGGGTGCAAATGTAAGACTTTTTGGTCGTAATGCTACTACGGTAGCCTATCATCCAGCTAAAGCTGTATGGTAGAGTTTTGCTCAAAAGAGCAGGCGTTTAAATAGAGGACGGCTGTGCAGAGGGAGGCTAATCACTTTCCCCACTGCCTTCTCACGAGCTAGAGTGAAAGATCACAGCATTAGCAGCAGGGCTAGCCGGCCGTGGCTCACTGCTCCACCCACTCCCATTCATCGGCTCCTAGGGTGGCTGTTTTGGGCCGCCGCACCATTGATGCGGTGATGGATGGCTTCATAAAGCTGCCCTTCTCTCTGGAGGAATGCCGTGGTCCTCTCCCTCCAGGCAGGAGGCAGATGCAGAGGCTTCCCCTTTCCCCAGTTCTTTCCCAGGATTCCCCTGGGAGGACATCAGGCAAGAACCTGATGCTCTTATTGTTAGGACACACAGACCTCCACACCCACACAGCAATTGGGTATATGCCCACTTGACAGTGTGTGTGTCCAGCCAGCTGCAGGTATGTTCGACTACAAGTGTACAGGCCCCGTGTGTTTTCCTGGCACTAACCAAGTTTGTGGCTTATTTCTCTGTCTCTGCCTCGAGGCTGCAGGAGTGGCGGCTCACTGCGGTTTGACTCAGAGACTCCATTCAGACCGCGGCTCCGTTAGCGCGGGCGTAGAAATCGGCTTTATTGAATCGGACACGGTCGGGTTTTAGGGAAAGAGGATCATGGGGGCCTTTCTCTCATTGATTTGCCACAGTTAAGAGTCCGCCATGCTGTGGTACCTGTCTTGGAAGGACGTCCCTAAACAACTGAGCGCTAAGTCAAACCACATGGTGGTCCCTGTATGTTTCTGCTCAGAAATTCTTTAAGAAAGAAAATAAAACTGCTGCGAGAGAGCGCCCGTGGTATTGGAGTGATAAAAAATAATGACGCTTTTGTATATGCCAAAATCCAGCTGGAAGACACTACAAGGTCCTGACCATAATAATTCCAAGCGATACAAGGAGAAGCCACAAAAAGGGAAAAAACAGCCCACCACGATGCAATGACGCAGTATATCAAGTTGCTTGACACTTCCTCAACAGTCAATGTGTGTTCGAGTACATGAATGGAATTAAAAACGCAGCGTGCGGCGGTTAAGCAGGAACTTCTCCCAGCCTGTACAACAGGCCTTTTCAGGCTGCCCGAACACATATAACATTGTAATCTTGCAATCAAAGAAGAAAATGACAGAGTGGCCAGCATGCATGCGCTGAGCAGTAATAGTCCAATGGTTCATAAAGCGTTTTTAAGAGGCTTTTAAGTTGCGCTGGGCAGCGGGGAAGCTGAATAGAAAGCAGAGGGGACAATGATTTTAAAGTGCTCCCTTGATGTCACAGACTATTACCCAGATATTATGAGTAATTATGCTGCGCTAGTCTCACAGGAACCAGGGTGTACATGGGTAGACTCGGTCCAGAGAGAGTTTGTGTGTGGGTGCGTAGGAGGGAGGGTTCACAAGAACAGGAGATTTTTTGTGTTAGAGAAAGAGAGGCTCGGACACTTCATCTTCTCTTCTCTGTGCTGCCAAAAAGGCCAGAGGTCAAATGTCAGGGCGATTGAAGAATTCCAAGCTGCATGCCGACAGATCAGATTTCGGCAACGGGGGAAGGGAGGGATCTGCCCTAAAGGGATAGGTGCCTGTATATGTGTGAGCTTGTCCCAACAGCTTTTTTGTTCAAGGCATCTCCGTGATCTGGAGACTTCTGAGGTTTCACTCGCGGTTGCGAAAGGTTTTTCACCAGGCACGACGTTACTGTGGCTGGGAGTCATACTGAAAATAATATTGAGAAAGCTTCAAGACACCGGTTTAGTACAAGCCATGACATTTGCTTGATAAAATCTACACCTTTTTGCAAACTTGCAACAATGAACATGTGCTTGTTCTGTTTCAGTTATGACTATATTGATAGTGGAAGTTGGTGGAAGATTTTTGATCACATTATCAAGTTTATCTCCAGGGTGTCTGAGGTAATATGGTGGCTATTGTTTTAATAAGGTGCGGTTACTGGAACAAAGCTGCGTCCACAAACTCTGGAACCTGAGCTCAAGGCTTAATATGTTGTGGAACATCGTATAAACATGTGGCTCTCGGTGACTTATTTGATGGAAATGGTTGGAAACGTCTCTCTAGTGAGCTAATGGTATATCCATGTTGCAATGCCGGTGATTCCCGTATGTCTGTCTTTCTGCATCATTCCAAGACAAAGTGAAATATTATCAATCATCTCTATGATTTGGTTCTTCTGGACACAATGGAAAAGTCTATTGAGTCTCGCTCATTTGAACAATAGTTGCTACAAGACCCTATATTCAGTCAGACCTGTTATAAACTGTAGAAGTGACCATTAGTGTGTAAATCTTTTTAGTGTAGTTTTTCCTAAATATGGCTGATATTAGAGGGTTAATGGGATTAAGTCTGCTACACATCCGTCATTAAGAAATAAGAAATAAGTTTACACGTTTCAGTGTTCACTGTGTATGTTTTGACCAAAACAGGAACCCTGAATCTGAACTCCAGAAGAATTATAATGAGCGACGTTGCTTTTATGGGATTTCACACTAAATTAGCTGAATGAAAAGCTACATGCCCGACACCTCCCCCTGTCCTAACCTTAACTCTTCATTACGTTTTATGCCTGCTCTGATTAACTTTAATGGGATCTATTTTGTGGTTGATTTAAAAAAAAAAAAAACTTCAGTGAGCAACCTTTTACCTTTTATGGTTCCCTATTCTAGAGCAGGTTCTACTTGGGCTTTGCTAATGATATCAGTACAAATTCATTGCTTTGTTATGTTAAATACTTTTTTTCACATATATCTCATGGGTAAAGATGTATTGTTCAGACATTAATCCTTGGGAAAAAGAGCATTAGTGCATCCTGACCATAAAAAGGTCTTGACTTGCAACCAAATTATGGTTCCTGTGCTTCATCTACATTCAGAGTTAATACCTTACTCAGCCAGCGCATACTCCCACACACACACACACACACACACACACACACACACAGACACACACACACACACACACACACACACAGAGTTAAACACATACTGCCAGTGTGCAGTCTGTATAATGAGCCGTTTTACAGTATTGCACATCTTCAGCCTCTCTCACTGGCCATCTGCTCTTTACATGGCTACAGGTCATTAAAGACTAACTGTTGACGAATCCTTAGCCTCTCGCCAAGATTTTGAGCTCACTAACTAATAGGACACTTTGTGGAAATGCAAGACTTTGATGCTGGTCTATTTAACAACATGTCCTTTCTATGATTGGGGTGAGAATTGCCAGCATGGTTCCAGGAGGGAAGCGTAAACCACGGATTAGCCGGACTAATGGCCTCTTGCTTGTCATTGATGTTAATTGGTGTTAATTGGGGTTTCCAATACACTGTATTTTTCTCTGTAGGGTTGGTTTTTTTTTTCCTGGGGGTTTGTTTTATGGTGGACCTTTAATACTGGTCACTCTTAAAGCTGCATCGGTGGCAGATCATCATTTGACAGCATCCTTCTGTTTGCACTGCTCTCATTGTCAGAGGCAATTTGCTCTCACCACACTGACTTCCATTTGACAGGTTTGTTCTTCACAACCATTCAAGGGGTCACCTTTTACTCTTTGTTTTTGGGCTTAGATCCCACCCCCCAACTCATTGTACCCATCACGTCTGTTTGTGTTTCTCCTCAGCTGGGTTGCATCGTATGCTCAAAATCTTATGCTCCGTAATACAGCATTTTGTCCGTTTCGCCTTGTCCTCTGACTTGATGCTTCCTTTCATGCTATTTCGTGGCACTCAGATGAGCAGCTTCACAATGCACAGTACGATGAATTGATAAACACGTCCCAATGGGTGGGTTGCTTGTCTAAGGGAATGCAAGCCATATTTGTTGAGTTGCAATTGCTTGCACCAGCTCGACAAGGCCTGCTTAGTGAGAAATGAGGCCCCAGTTTGGTGGATTTTTCTGGCCAACACCTGGTATCACTTTATTAACCCCTCGTCCGTCGCGACCCCTGAATGCTTGGGAACAGCGGGGCCATCGGGTCGGCCCCCGTGGACGTCAGGGCTGCCTTTGAAGGGGGGAAATGATGCCCCACATTGGAGCCTCCATGATGACTTTACCAGTACCATGACCTATCTGACCTCTTCCCCCCTTGCCTCTCCCACAGCTGCTGGCCCCCACCAGCCTCCACAGTACAGAGTGCAAGAGAAAGACTGGGAGAACACTGGCACGAGCATTGGAAAGGGGGAGAACGGCAAAAGGTCAACTGGTGGTCAGAAGATTTTTATTGGGATTGAGAGGGAGCAGGAGCAAGGGAGGGAGAATACGTTAAAGACCACCGTCTGAGAATTTAACTGCGGGGAATTTAGCCTCGCCCTTCGCTCACCAAGTTAAGTCCAGACCAGTTCATCCCTGAACCACAAGGAAGCTTCAGAATTTGGCTTCATCCCTTTCATCTGATCCCTGGTGTCCCAAACACGCCTAGCCTCATGCTAGATCTGTAACCAATCAGTTCGCTGCTTTTGGTTATTGTGATTTATTGTTGATTTGTTTATATAAGTCATGATCATCTCACAGTAATGCTCTTTGGGTCTTCAATCACAGTTCTCATAATATTATCAGGAGATAAACTTGACCCCGAAAGAATCGCACATCTCAGATCCTGAAGATGAGTATTAAAAATCATCTTCCCCATTGTATTCACATTCTAACTCATTTCCTCTTCTTGGCATTGTTATCTCCTGGTGGATACAGGGATGACATTACCAAACCCACGTTCCTCAAGATGTATCGGTGCTACGTGTTAGCATTAGTCCAGTCTTTGCTGTACTTCCAGCAGTGAGGATGACACAAGGTTATCGGCAGACCTGACCCTTGGTGTTTGCGATTGTTCACCACCGCTATAGTGCCACGGTCACAAGGCTTCCCCCCTCTGGCAGACCTGCTGGAGAAATTTACAGCCTGATCGCATGACTGAAGTCCTCGGGTAAAAAATGCAATAAACACTGCATTATGGTGAAGGAGGAGGGGGACAAAGCAAATGTTACAGCCCAGTATTCTTCCTTGTTAAGTTCATTGGTCACAGTCGTCTTGCCTGATGATTTATAATGGTATGGTTTTGCTTTGCGGCCTGCTTGTGGTTTCAAACTTTTCGAGTTTGCACAAGGAAAAGTGAATGCACATAAGCACCTATGTATACTTACAATACTACTGGGGACAAAAAAAGGGTTTCGGTGATGAGTGAAACTTTTCACAGCTCTGTGGGAACCTTCACCCAATAGTCCTACTAATGATTTCAACATGTGACATAAAGATCTTAGTTAACAAAAGTAATAACCGCCGCCATTTATCTCTCTTCTGTCTTTCACTCGCTCTTAGCTGTCTCTGTAGGCATCTTTTTATGGAGCTGACATTCCTGGTTTGGCTGAAACAGAAGCTCTTGTTTAGAAGCTACCCTCCCATCCAAAGCCCCTTTTTTATCATCTTCCTAGTTTTGGAGCCTGGGAGCAAAGGTCAAGACCCCCTCCAGCTTCAGAGACATGTTAGGTCATGCTAGCCACATGCTGTACTGCTCTCTGTTTAGTCCTGAAAACGCCTCGAGTCCACGCCTTTACTACAGCATGCATTTACAACAACATGTTAAGAGCACATCATTGTCACTGGATCAGTGAAACTTATGCATTTTTTTATTTGAATGCTTAAAATATCAGATATTTCCTTAACAACATACCATTATAGCCTCATGCTCATATTAAACTTTCACTTTTACAAATCACAGGCTTATATTAATGCAGCCGTTCTATTATACTATAATTTCTATAGTATCAATGCTACATTTTCTGTCAGGACATGTTTATTTATGTTTACTGAGTCTCCAATGTCAGGCTTTATAACAGTCAATAAGTTTTTCAGAAGTTGCAGGAGTTTATGCTTCCTGGTTTCGCAGTAACATGAGAAGTTGCATATTTTTTTGTCATTAACATCAAGAGAAAGAGAAAAAGAGGTGTTGGTGAAGGAATGACTGTTTATAACTGGTATAACATAGCATAAAATAACATAACATGTATCATGTACCACATATAACAACATATAACACAACATATATAACAACATAACACATAACATAATGTGTAACATATAACATAACATATAACATAGCATAACAACATGTAACATGTAACATGTAATGTACCACATAACATATAACATAACATATACAACATACAACATATATAACAATGTAACATGTAACATAACACGTAACATATAACATATGACATATAACCTAGCGCAACATATATATCAACGTAACACATAGCACGTAACATAACATATAACATAACATACAACATAACGTAACATATAACATACAACATACAACATATATATCAACGTAACACATAACATATAACATAACATACAACATATGACATATAACATATAACAACATGCAACACGTAACACAACACATAACATCACATATATCATATAACATACAACATAACATATAGCATACAACATATGACATATAACCTAACGCAACATATATATCAACGTAACACATAGCACGCAACATAACATATAGCATAACATACAACATAACGTAACATAATGTAACATATAACATGCAACATACAACATATATATCAACGTAACACATAACACGTAACATATAACATAACATAACATGCAACATATGACATATAACATATAACAATATGAAACACGTAACACAACACGTAACATAACATATATCATATAACATACAACATAACATATAGCATACAACATATGACATAACATAACGCAACATATAACATGCAACATACAAACATACAACGTGTATATCAATGTAACGCAACATGTAACATAACGTAACATGTAACAGACAACATATGACATATAACATAACGTAACATATAACAACATGAAACACGTAACACATAACAAAATATAACATAACAACACGTCACATGTTACACATACCACATAACATAAAATATAACATATCACATAATGTAACATACAACTAACAACACAACACATAACAGGAGCTAGTATAATTAGAAGGCTGGAACATTGCTGTGGTGTATGAGGAATAAAATACTTCGGGTTGTGTTTCTAACCGCATTTTGCAGTGTGAATGCTTAAGCTACCAGATACCTCTGAAACAATTTATTTACTTTAAATATCTAACTAAAATTGTAGAAAATTTTGAATCCATCTTTATTTCGTTTTGACCAAATTTAAGATTCACAGCCCCAGATTTTCAGTTCTATACTAACACAATATTTATACATTTTGTATTATTATTTAGGCACCAACTAGTACTATGTGCTCAGAGACCTCCCGGGTGAATGGTGGCCACGTTGTTTAGATCATTAGGCTCTTTGCCACTGCTCTAGCTGAATCAGCATCAGCGTCATATCCACTCCTGCTATGAAATATTACAGATTTGGATGCATAAACAGGAATTAAAAAAAAAAAATTAAGGGAAGCCCCCTAACCCAAGACCCCTCTGAATATACAAACAAATAACTAAATAAATCTGGAGGTTTCTGGCTTGAGGTTAGCAACTCTACAGGAGGTCAGTACAGGAACAGATAAATCTCAGTTAAAGACGCCATGATTCTCGGCGTTTAACCTCTTAATCAACCCCAGTTGAACAAAGGACGGAGCACACGCGAAAAATTGTCGAGGCGCAGTATACGCCTTGAAATGCACACTGTGAACTTTCATTCAGAACGTCGCTTCTGTAATTTAAGCTACATTCATGGACTACATAAGATCCTAATTACACCAGAGTGGAACATTTCTGCCTATTGAACCGACATCCGTTACAGCTGATAGAGTAAAGCACGTGGCTGTTGAGGTTATATAGTGTGTAATTGTTGCTTTTATAGCTTAAATCTGGTCTGAACAGGATACACGTCCTAGCTACGTTTGTGTGTTCTGTTTTATAATATAGATTCGGGCTGCTTTTTTAAAACTATAACTCCTGGTTTGTTTTAATGTATCCGTTTGTTTGTTTGTTTGTTTGTTTGTTTGTTTCAGGTCACAAAAAAAAAGCAGAAAATGAACTGATAGCATGTTGGAATGGGTGCATGGACCAGATGGTAAGGGAATAATAAGCTGACTCAACACTCAAACACTCCCGCACAAAGTGATTAGCTGGTATTAACCACAACGACAGCAGACTCGGCAAATAAAAGACGCATTTATTGATTACTCCGACATCCTTTTCAGGCTCGGGTTGGTTAGCACGAGGTTTAAAAATGGTTCCTGAACTAGCTATTTCAGCGCATAGTGCATAGTCATTAACTTCAATCTCTTAGAAGCAACAGGTCCCACATAGAAGGATGAATGGACTTTGTGCCACAGTGGTTTCTTCCTCCTGGATCGTGTGTGTCAGGAGAGCGAGCTGGGACTTGTGTGTCAGTGCAGTGTCAAAAGCTCCATAAATTATCCAGAAATCCAGCGGCCTTTGCATTTCCTCGGCTGTTCCGTGTGTCCACGTTTCCTCCCCGACCCCATTCTTAGCAGCAGTGTGCCAGTTGCTGTGGTCATCCGTCACCCTGCAGGTACTAACTGTTCTTCCTGATGCATTCATCATCACGCCATCGACCTCGGCCCGAGACGCACTTCTTTCTGATGACGTTCGTTCTTCTTGTTTTCTGTAGTACGACTACAGTTGCATTTAGAAGATTATAATAGTTTATAAAACAGCGCTGTTGAACTCTCGATTCTGATTGGTCAGAAAGTGTTGATTAATTTTCTCACAATAGCGCAGCTGCAAATCCCAGGTTTATGGTAATATTAAAATGAATATTAATGCGCTCTTATCGAATACATTATCGTTTCTATAGTAACAGCTCATTGGCAGGGACTAATATAAACAGATTTTGTAAAATGTTTGTCAGTGAAATAAATGGTGACGTTTTGTTTGCGGGGAGATGTTTATTTAACATTTATGGAAGGAGTCTCCAGTGTCAGTGGTAAAGTTGTAACATTTCTCTGTAACATAACTTGTGAAAAGGTTATTGAGAGGCTATTGAGCGAATGAATGTTTATAGCTGCTATAATGTAAGTGATAACAGGAAAGAACTTGTCCTTAGTCTCTCAATGTGTAAAGTGTATGAAGTGTTGTTGCTTACTAAATAAAAATGTACTTGTTGGCACATTGCTGCAGTATAAATGGAATAAAATACTTAAGGGAGGAACAATAATCGGCTTTGATTTTATCACACTTGGCCGTCACTTATTATTATTGTTACTATTTTTATAACTATAAGATCATAGTTACTAATAACTGAAGGATTACACTCATTTACGTTACTCGCCATACATAACAAATATATTAGATGTCAGGAGAAAATCAATCAGAATTTATTTTTGACTTTCTTAGCAGCTTGCACTGTATAGAATTACACTTAATGACTGGCCTCGGACAAAATAATGCTCTTAGTCAGTACGAGCACAGCCTGCGGAACGACCTAATAGCAAGTCAAGGGGCTAATTGGACAACAGGTAGGGTTACATGTGACAACAATTAAGCCAAGCTAAAGGCCAACAATATGGCCTCTGGCACTAAAAGCTCTGTGCTCAACAGGGGCAGTCGTAAAGTGACATTTTTTCCCCTTCTCCCACTCTTTAACTGGGGCCTGTGTGTTCCCTACACATAATTTGCTTATTTATTTTCCTTCACTTAGAGAGATTTAGCTCTCTGTCTTTCCTCGATTTGTAAATTGCAAACTTGTGACAATTGTAATAAATACATGCTGACATTTGTGAGGATTTACCATGTGCACTAAAATTAGTGTGTAGTACTGAATGGAGGACAAAGAGTGCAGAAAGTGCAGGAAGTGCCGAAAGCAGGCCAAAGAACATGGTTCCTGGAACTTTCCTCAGTGATTTACACCGTTACAAACAATTTATTCTGTATTTACGTAGTTACCTGAATTTTTTGTAACATAAATTTAGCCGTATTAAACTTTTTTAGTCGGTTGAAATTAGTGGCTGTGTTAATCATTTAGCCTGTAATGACTTTTTGTGAGGTTTGTGCTGATGCAGTAATTGCATAAGAGGCTCGTATTTAAGTTTGTCTGAATGCATGCATGGGAATTATATTTAACAGAACTGTCCCTCTTCTCAGTTTATGACCTTTTGCTATTCCTGTTCAGATGAAGTGCACACGACAGGTTAAACTGTCTATGGATATTTACCTTAAAGCAAAGACTAATCATTTCTGTACATTTCTGTAAACTCTGATGTGTCCTATAGGCCATTTAAAGTAGATGTAGAATAAATGTAGTATTTTATCTGCACTACTGTAGGTAGTTAAAATGCTTCCTAAAAGTAAGTGATAATAGAAAACTGAGCAATGCTTTATTCAGTATTGATTCAGTAGGTTTGAAACACTTTTGGTTTAAAATTAAGGCTATATTCAAGCTATATATAGATAATTATTATAGGTAACACATTTACAACATAGTAATTAGTAATTACATTTTTTTTTTTTTTTGGTTTCCAAACTGCTCACAGATTTCTGAATGAGCTAGGCCTGTATTTTCGGCTTATTACTTATTAGTTTGAACCTCATTCAGCTTCATTAAGACGCCTGTCACTCTTAACAGCAAGTTTTCTGTTGACTAAAGAAACATCATAAGGTCTCGAAAACTTACTGAGCAAAACCAGCAAGAGGGGTTTTGACTCCAGGGAGGCTCCGATCTCCGAGGGTGAAAGGTTTATTCACCTCCGTTTGGTCAAAGCAGAGCCTGTGTTAGACAAACAAGTGCTTTTGGCGGCAGGAGATCACCATTTCACCTCAATTTCTTTAAAAAAAAAGAGGAAAAAAATCATCAGGAGGGGAGAATGAAACATAAGATGAAAATAACTCAGATTTGATGATGATGAAGAAGAATAAGAATAAAAATATGGCTTTTAAAGTAAGGGCAAGGCATGTTATTATTATTATTATTATTATTATTATTATTATTATTATTATTATTATTATTATTATTATTATTATTATATTACAT
>JAOVVH010000033.1:17335323-17352413 GCA_028566435.1 Scorpiodoras heckelii | reverse complement strand
AGAACATGCAAACTCCACATAGAACGGCCCGGACCGGGAATCGAACCCGGATCGTCTTGCTGTGAGGCGACAGTGCTAACCACTTATAGGCTATAGTCTTTTGCATAACTTAATGCTTAAAGATAGCAAAGGAATGCTTCAATGATGTGCCTCATGGCATGATGTATATTTTTGTAATTGGTTGTTAAGGTTGTTAATTGGTCGACTGCGAGAATATTTGTGAGGTGTGTTTATGTGAAAGCGAATATTTTTGCAAGTCTGAGCAAACCTTTAAGGTCTGATCTAAAAGATTTATAATGATATAGTTGGCATGTATTGAAGGAGTATTTGCTATTTGTTTTGGTATACATTTTTCTGAAATGTATACAAGGAACGTGCTTTAAGGAGGGTTTGTAATGTGCTCAGCAAGCATCTTTAAGAAGAGCTGGAGTGAAGATGAGGACGGTGCTGACTACAGGTGCGATGAGATCCACAGTAAGATCTGGTCCAAGACCTGAGCCAGGAACGTCCAGTCCTGAATCACCTGAAAACACACACCATAACTTAATTCATGCAAAATGATGACTATATCTTAATTGCATAGTCCCCCTTTGGGACATTATACACTGTTTCAATCTTGATTATCACTGTTATGCTGACAACACTCAAATCTATCTCAGTATCAAGTCCTTCTATAATCCCACCGGTGCAATACACTGAATCAAAACATGGAGGAAACACAACTTTCTCAGTCTCAATAGTAACACGACCAAATTCATCCTCATTAGATCGAAATCTGTCCTCAATAAAACCAGACATTGATGACAGAGTTATTTCCGGCTCTCAGTGTGCTCGTAATCTTGGCGCTCCTTTTGATCCCTCCCTCTCATTTCATATCCACATTAGATCTACTTCATTTTTTTCATCTCTGCAACATTTTCACACCCGTCTTACATTCTCTCTTAAATACTCAGCATGTGAATCTGTTATTCATTTCCAGTTGTTTACAGATCCCTCTTCACTGGAATCATCTTTTCATATCTCCAGAACTCAGCTGTCTGCCTCCTTGAGGAGCAAATTTACCTACACCAGTTCTCCAGAACGGCCATCGGGTTCCTATAAAGTTGGCTGTTGTAACACTTTCCATCCACACAAACCATCCTGAACCCTTAGGTCTTCTTCTTCTTCCGGTCTGATTTCTGTACGTCCCACCACCAATCAGTGATCAAGACATCCCTTATGTGGAGGTCCTTCCCATTAACGATCAGACAATCCCACTCATTTTCTCGTTATTTAAAGGTGTGTTCTTCCAAGCTTTCAATATATCTGCCGTTTCGCTCATTCCGGTTGTATGTTTATTGTTTTCTTTCTTTCTATTTATTTAAAGTATGTCCATCTGTGTTTAACCTTTCTAAGTGTCCATTGGACATTATATTTAACAAGTACGTAATATGTTCCTAAATATCCATCCATCCATTATCTTCCGCTTTTTCCTGCTAGTCGGGGTCACGGGGGGGCCGGAGCCAATCCCAGCGTCATTGGGCGAGGGCATGTTCATACATATTTTACCTTTAAATATTGGTCTGTGAAAGAGGTTAACTATATAAGTTATATGTTTTATACTGATTCTAATGTTGGAAATTTTGCTATTAACCAGACAATTTGTCATGTAGTCAATAAGAGTTTAAACCCTTGTAGAGTCACAACGCTGGACTAGTAGTGCTGTCATGCGATTAATTTTTTACATTGCATTAATCACGGTTTTAACACATTTTTATTTGTGTTGTACATGCAGGTCGACATCGTAGGACCACTGAAAATGAAAGAGATACGACTGCTGAATGTTGCCTCATTATTCACTTGACTTTATTTGATGAACGTGAAATATTAACAATGATTTATGTCTTTTCATTATTTTAAATACTTTTTTTTTTAAACTTTTGTTCATCTGATATACTGATTAGAGTTGGAGTTTAATTAAAGGCACTGATTCAGCAATTTAAATTAGAGTAACGCGACATGTTGCAACCAAAGGGTAAAGTTACGTTCCAACCAAAACATACATTAAAAAGTTAAAATTCATCACCCACAGTTCATAGACGTTTCATCACATTTATTTCAAAAGTGCCTACAGCGTATAAAATGAGTTTGTACAGCGTTGTTTATCATGTTGAACACAGCCGAGTGCTGTCTTGTAGAACACAAACAATGTAATCAAGGTGTGAGGCTGTCCGCTGTTGATGACGTTGCAGGGCGATTCAAATAGAGTCGTTGTAGTGACCGAGTTCCCTTTGGATTCTGTACCCTGTGCAGTGTGTAGGGAGCAGGGGTACAGATTAGGGACACTTACAAACGGAATGCAGCCTAAAACGAGTAACGTAACGGTCAATCTCGTAATGTTTGTGCTTATTGACGGCGCCGCTGTTTTGCGTAATTTAACAAATCTTAAATCCGCGTTAAAATTTTTAGTGCCGTTAATTTTTTTATATAATTTAATCGCGATGAATTCTTTTGACAGAACTAGTAAATAGGCATTAAAATTGTTGAAACTTAGTATGCTAGGGATGTTATTTAGTAGTGATAATACCTCAGATTTGCGTTTTAAATTAAGAAATTTATCATCTAAATGAATATTTTGGAAGGGAAAAAAAAGTCTCATAGCTTAGATGCTAAAGTGCCTAAGGCACCAAGCAGCGGTCGCCTTCAGGTCACCATATGGCTACACCAGCGTACTAAATAGTATGTTAAAATAGTACGCAACATATGTGTTAGGCATACTACTTAGTAGAGAAGAATGCAGGTTTGGATACAGCAGCTGCTATGTGAATGACAGGCTTACAGCAAAGTCTGGGGCGGTGGAGGAATAGGGAACTGTAAGGCGCATCTTTACGGTTACAGACGTTAATACAGGGTTTGCTCTTTAACGTCTGTGATGACAGATGGTGCTTAAAGCTTATATTTTCCCCTGGAGATGTGTTTGTTGTGTATCTAAGCGACTC
This sequence comes from Scorpiodoras heckelii, assembly GCA_028566435.1. Lineage (NCBI taxonomy): Eukaryota > Metazoa > Chordata > Actinopteri > Siluriformes > Doradidae > Scorpiodoras > Scorpiodoras heckelii. The sequence continues at coordinate 17,349,435 of JAOVVH010000033.1, read as the reverse complement.
GTTTCAGCATGTTTGTTGTCTGTTGGTTACAATGAATCCTGACCCACACGGACATTATACCCGGTCACTCCATACTGCGCGTCGGTGTGCGCTGCGGGACCGGTGCGTTTCCTCAGCACATGTTCAAGCTCATCTGTTCTCCTCATGCTTCAGATCTCTGATAGCTCACTCCACAGGCTCCATGTATTCCCTGAGTACAGCTCGTATGTCCATGCACAGTGCACAAACACTCAGGTTGGAGCTTGCAGCTTGAAGCTCTAAGCCTTTCTGTTTACTGTGTTTAACGCTAAGTGGGCTGCAGCGAGGGGCGTCTTTGGGGACGTGCTATAGGCACAAGGACGCGTCCAGACTCGCACTTTCCTCTCATGTAGACTATCCTTGGAATTCCACATGCACAATATATCTGTCAGACCTCTCAGTGTTTTTAAAAAACGTGATTCTTTACATAGAAAAATATTCCCGATAAAGGATTTGGTCTGGATCAGGATGCGCGCCATGATGCGCTATTATGCGCCGCGCTCCTTTATCCTTAATTCTTCGTCCATAAATAAATAATATGCGTACCTGTAAAACTGAAACACCTAATACTTCATTTAAAAAAAGAAAAATATGGACATGAACCACCTGGGCACGAGAAACACAAAGGATTTAGCCTGAGCGCGTTATTTTCGGGCGCATTGTGATCACCGCTAATAATAATAACGCCCTAACGCGTATAATAAATAACACACACACACACACATGCATGTCTACTGTTTTTTTTTTTTTTTTTTGCTTTTTTTTAATACTTTATTTTATTTCTATTTTAGCATGAAGCTTCTGTCAGTGTACTGCATGTTTTCCTGACAAAACCAAGACATTTCACAAGTGAGTCGTATTTTTGAAAATAATAATAATTAAAAAAAAAAACAGCCTAAATAAATCACTTTTTTGGCACAGATCTGACCAGACGTCTAAAATCTCTTACAGGCTGAGACTAAAAAACATTTTCACATTTTTATAATACAAATACGTCTCCGTGCTGGGCTTGTTTTGAGTAATAATTAGGTTTTTTGTTTATGGATACACACCTGCACCTTTGGAGAAGTGCGCCTGCTCATTATAGCTGCGGCATAGGTGATATCCTATAATGCAGTCATTTTTTCTTGATTTATTTAATTAATTTCTACACAAATATCCCACCCTGAAAGTCAGTCTACCCCCTGTAATCAATTCTGACACCCTGGGGCAAGTGGAATCGTCTGGCATGGTCTCAATAACCCCTTTGACACTCGGTGCGCCTCCAGCTGTCTCCATAGAGCCAGTTGCCTCTCTGTATAGGCTGCTTGAATGTTGGGAGGCTGGAATATTTGAATCCCACTGGGGGAGGATATAGGAAGTGTGAGGACTGGTCTGCATAATGGAGGACTGTACATATGTATAATTTTTGGAGCAAGTGGTGCCTTGTCCATCTGTTATCCCTAATAGGCCCATTTCGACCCACTAGGGTCTTCCAGGGCACAAGAAAATAGTATGGCCCAACATGGACACCCCTACACAGAGATCTGACATGGAACTGGCCCTTTTGCAAGGATTGCTGGGAAGAAGAAGTACAGTCGAATTTGGGACTTTGGAGAGAGAAGGAGGTAGCTCTGTGAAGAGGTAAGGAGAGCTCTGTGTCTATAGTGCCTAGGATACCCATGGGTGGATGGGTTAATTGTGAGGTCTTATGGCTTATGTTCATGTCAGTGGATGTGCTATGTTTGATTATTATGGGATAAAAAAAAGTCATTATGGTAAGCACAAACAAGGAAATATGGAGAGGCTGCTAGGGGGAGCTATAGCTGAGCTGAGAAGGAAGCTGGGTGAATGCTCTGCTCTGGAGGACATGTGGACAGTTTTGCACTACTCACTTTGCAGACAGACATAAAGTCCTTTCATTGTGTTTTCATGGCTTCTTGAAGTAGTTTTTCACTTTTGTTTCTTGGGCTCAGTGCTTCTTGGCTTTGGAAGTGCTAACATTAGCAACCCGGCTATGCCCTGTGAAAGAAGGAGATAAAAACCATTAAAAAAGTAGTGCATAAAGAAGGACAGGCTTTCAGACGTCATATATCTGTGTAAATAATATGTCCTGTGTGCTTTGTGTATATTTGCTAGTCAAACAGATGATATTTAGTCCCCTTGTGTGTGTTGACAGGGAGCTTTAAAGATGGCCGCCCTCTCAGGAGTGAAAGTAGACGAGGTTTCTTACTTCCTGATTTCAGTCTCATTCATGCAGAAGTTTAATGTTCAGAGTGAATCAGAGACACTGAAGTCACTCATTATAGACTGAATAAGGCACAAATGGTGTAAACACTGAGCTCGTGTACTTTGGTCTAAATGAACTCATTCTGGAGAGGAAAAGCTTCAGTCCTCGTGGTTGGTTCGGTTTTGACAGATAGTTTTGACAGCATGTGTGTGTGTGTGTGTGTGTGTGTGTGTGTGTGTGTGTGTGTGTGTGCATGTGTGTGTAGACGCATCGATCCAGAGTGAGTTTAACCGTTTGACAGTTTCAGATGCATGTAAACAAACACTAATTTCAGTCATTAGGTCAAAAGTAAACCTTTAGCGGTCATTTGGGAGAAAAAAAAGAATTTATTACAGGTTAGTTTGTTTATTTTTATTTATTTTTACCAGTGTAATATATTGCTAATATTATTGCTTTATAAATAAATAAATAAATAAATAAATAAATAATATAAATAAAGTGGCTTAACAACCCCCTGCCCACCCCCGAAAAAAAATATTGCAAATAATAATGCGTAAAAAAATAATAATTGTCTAAATAATATATACTTTTTCTTTGGTGGTGCAATTTCCATTTTCTAGAAATGCATTATCTCGACTTTTATCTATTTATTTATTATACATAAACATATTTGTAACTGTTAACCCCTTAAGTGCCCACCGGTCATGGCTGTTATAAAATAGGAATCTGATTCATGCAAAAAAAACTTAGCAGTTCAACTGAACACACACATAAATATAAAATGCAAATAAAAAAAATGTAAAAAAAATAAATAAATAATAATAATAAAAGAAATTACTTCAGTGCTTAGTTCAGTTAATTGATATAAAGTCTGAAGGATCTTAAACCAGATTAAAGGGTTAATGTGTGAATGAAACACTTCTAGGAAAAAAATGAGTAACTTTTTTTTCAGCTAAATAATTAAACGTGAATGTTTCCTACTCTATAGATCACATTAATCCATTGAAAGTTTAGAGAATTGCTTTGGTGGATCACTGAATCACATTTTTTATTTACTGTCTAAAAGTATCAGGGATATAAAGGGTTAAATCTGAGCTCGGGCTTTGGTTCAGGATGTCTTTTGTGAATGTGACATTTTGGTCATAAATTGAAAATAAAATGTAAATCACCGCCCCCTATGGTATGTTAAGAGAACTGGCTGAACTCCTCAAGCTGTTGTTGTTCTTGTTGTTGTTGTTGCTGTGTACTCATCCTGACTACCAAATAACAAAACACCAGTAAATGATTACCACCAATAGAAGATGATTATCAGTAATAGAAACCTGGAGATTAATTTAATAGTTCTGTAGAAATACATTGTAACAGACACGTAGGCAGTTTCTGAATGTCAAGGATGCATCCTTGGTAGGACGGGTCCTTCGGTGTTGCCTTCAGCTCTGTCCCTGTTGTTCAAAGTACGTCTCCCGAACATGACCTTGTTTTGCCGTGCTGAACTTTTGTGATGCTGAACTTCAGACTTTTTATGATCCTGTTTGTAGAGTATCGAAAAACAACAACCAAAAAAGCGTTGAAGACTTCTCATTTCTTGAAGAACGTTGTGAATTACCCTACCCTGATTTAAATTAGTTTGATTTAATGTTGAAATTCATGTTATCAAGAGTTTTTTAACAATGTAAAATCTTTTGGTCTGCTTGTGCTTCTTTTGTGATTAGTTCAGTTTATTTCTTCTTTATTCCCAATACTCTTTGTCCTGTTCTTTATATTGTAATTCTAAAAGACTAAGGTTTAAAGTATGTGGCAGAGGATTGTGGGGACTTAAAAACTGTTGAGGATACACTTCTGCATCCTTGAAAATTCTCTAAACAAAGGACACGGACCTTGGTCGAATTTTAAAGCTTCCTAGACGTTGGAACGGTTCTTCAGTGATTCGATTCGATGATGATTCGATTACGTAGCATCCTAGAAATGCAGCTGATAAGGATCCTTCCTTGACATTGAGAAACAGGGCTTGGTGTGTCAGAGTCATGCCCTTAGTGAGAAATTGAGTAGGTGTGAAAGACCAGCGCGACAGGGTCGGATTTTATCCACCAGCGACATACGGTAATGTCCACATGTATCTGTCAACAGCTCTGCTTCCTTCAGTTTGTCTAGTCTGGTGTGGTGGGTTGATGAACCCAAAAGTATCAGGGATATAAAGGGTTAAATCTGAGCTCGGGCTTTGGTTCAGGATGTCTTTTGTGAATGTGACATTTTGGTCATAAATTGAAAATAAAATGTAAATCACCGCCCCCTATGGTATGTTAAGAGAACTGGCTGAACTCCTCAAGCTGTTGTTGTTCTTGTTGTTGTTGTTGCTGTGTACTCATCCTGACTACCAAATAACAAAACACCAGTAAATGATTACCACCAATAGAAGATGATTATCAGTAATAGAAACCTGGAGATTAATTTAATAGTTCTGTAGAAATACATTGTAACAGACACGTAGGCAGTTTCTGAATGTCAAGGATGCATCCTTGGTAGGACGGGTCCTTCGGTGTTGCCTTCAGCTCTGTCCCTGTTGTTCAAAGTACGTCTCCCGAACATGACCTTGTTTTGCCGTGCTGAACTTTTGTGATGCTGAACTTCAGACTTTTTATGATCCTGTTTGTAGAGTATCGAAAAACAACAACCAAAAAAGCGTTGAAGACTTCTCATTTCTTGAAGAACGTTGTGAATTACCCTACCCTGATTTAAATTAGTTTGATTTAATGTTGAAATTCATGTTATCAAGAGTTTTTTAACAATGTAAAATCTTTTGGTCTGCTTGTGCTTCTTTTGTGATTAGTTCAGTTTATTTCTTCTTTATTCCCAATACTCTTTGTCCTGTTCTTTATATTGTAATTCTAAAAGACTAAGGTTTAAAGTATGTGGCAGAGGATTGTGGGGACTTAAAAACTGTTGAGGATACACTTCTGCATCCTTGAAAATTCTCTAAACAAAGGACACGGACCTTGGTCGAATTTTAAAGCTTCCTAGACGTTGGAACGGTTCTTCAGTGATTCGATTCGATGATGATTCGATTACGTAGCATCCTAGAAATGCAGCTGATAAGGATCCTTCCTTGACATTGAGAAACAGGGCTTGGTGTGTCAGAGTCATGCCTTTAGTGAGAAAGTGAGGACATACGGTAATGTCCACATGTATCTGTCGACTGCTCTGCTTCCTTCAGTTTGTCTAGTCTGGTGTGGTGAGTTGATGAACCCAAATATTCAAGAAGCAAACTGTCGCTCACAGCAATACCTTCCCTTCTGAATGACCTTCACTTTGGTATTCTTTGTGTTCTTTTGTGTTTGAAAAATCCATCATTAACACCTGTCATGTCATTCATAGCACAAGACAAACCCTTCATGAAGGAATGGAAGTGCATCATAATCACACCAACTCATCCTGTAGATAATGTAACCATGTCACACGAATGGCAGAATAACACCAGACCTAGTGTCAGAAGTAATTACAGAGCTAATTCAAGATTATTATCATCAGTCTTATCATTTATATGATTCACTTGATGGGTCTTGATGCCTAAAGGCCTGGGGGTTCGAGGGTTCTGTTTTCATGAAGGTGAGTCAGTATTAATGCAGATTATATAGAAATATACAAATAATTCAGGGTCAGAGCTGAAGGAGTATTCTTCAGTTGATCAGTCTGCAACAAAACAATAAATAGTAAAAAATAGTATCAAACAGTATCAATATTGTTCATGTCAAATCTGTCGTGAGCCTTGTAATTTGTAAAAAGTCCTGTATACTGAAGAATGTTTGTACAAAAGCAAAAAAAGTATTATTGTGTGTTACGTCTTATATAGACAATTCAGTTCTGTAATATTATTTTGCTGCTTTTTCTCACTGAACTTTGAAATACAATGATTTTAGACTTAAAATGCCATCTGTCAAATTATTAAATTATTGAATTATAGATAATTTGCCCTGAATATTTTTTATTCAAAAGCCCTGATTATTCTCTACAAAGTGACCTTTAGTAACCCCTTTTGTTTTCTTGCAGGAATTCTTCTTACGTGAGAAGACGTTATAACTATTGGACGCAGATTTCCTGTGTACACGCACCCCAGAGAGGACTTCAACGTAAGGCCCAGCTTTTCTAACAGCTAACACAAACTGTCCTTAAGGCTGATAGACAGGAAGCGTCAATCCAGTTTGCACGTGTCAGAGGTTTAATGCAGTACTGATGTCAGATCTCTGCATATAAATGGATATTAAGACACTGATATCATCACAGAAAATCAAGAGATTTTTGAATTTTATCTGAAGTAGTGTCATTTATTATCCTGCAATATGATCTGATAATAACTGGTACTCATGGTGTCAAAAACAAGCCCGTGTCAGCCCTGATGCTGATCTTCAATCAGGGCCATATCTAACATCTTCATATCATACACAAAACCTTCATGATGGACAGAAATGCCATCGTAAACACGCAAACTAAACCAGCAGTTAAGCATTTCAGACAGATATCAAAACAATGTCATAAATTCCCCTGGATGTCATTAACAGGCTAATTAAAGTATCTTATGCTGCATTCGACTTACTTCTGAGTTGGATTACGCTATCAGTGACTGCTGTGCAGTCTTTTGTTATCAACAAGCTAACCAGCTAACTGTGATGAGTGTATATTTGTCATCTAGAGCCAGATACTATTAGGCTAAGATACAATAGGCTATGCCTTGCAATCAGTGTATTATGCTAACATTTGGGCAAACAGAGAAAAGCTTGTCTTAATAAGTGTTTGTCCTTTTTTGAACCATGCACTAAATAATAAAACGTTATCTCATGACATGAATGGTATTGCTATACAGGCTAAAGTCGGTGGTTTTGCAGGTCGGGAGGTTGAATAACTAAGGAAAAATCAGTTGTAGGGTTCTACACGGAACCTTTAAAGGTTTCCTCAGTGGGAAAAGTAAAATTTCAGAGTTTGAGAAAAGTATCCAACAGAATGAAAGAGCAAATTGTTCACTGTCATAGTTAATGTCCATGGCAGGCTTTAGTCTAAAAACCTACTATGCTCATACAAACCCCATTTCTGGAAAAGTTAGGACACTTTCTAAAAATGCAATAAAACTGAAATCTGTCATTTGTTAATTCACTTTAATCTTTATTTAACAGATAAAAGGACAAAGGAAAGATTTTCAGTGGTTTCAGTGATAAACTTAATTCTGTTTGTTAAATAAAAATACGTTTGGAAATTTATGCCTGTAACACACTCACAAAAAAGTTGTGACAGAGGCAAAATAAGGCACCTAATACAAGTAACACTGTTCTGGAAGGTTCCACAATGATCAGTTTAAGTGAGTGAGTTCATCAAGACTGAGTATAAAAGGAGCCTCCACCAAAGGCTTCGTCTTTATAAGTAAGGATGGTCGTGGTTCATCACTTTGTACCAAACTTCATGAAAGAATGTGAGTCAGTTCAAATACAATGTTTTCCAGTGCAAGACTGTAAAGAATGTAGGTCTTTCACCATCTACAGTTCATAATATCATGAAAAGTTTCAGGGAGTCAGGGGAAATCTCGATGTATAAAGGACAAAGGTTGAAACTGATGGTGAATGTGTGTGACCATCGAGCCCTCAGCAGGTATTGTTTCAGAAAACTTCATGCTACTGTGATGGACGTAGTCACATGGGGTCAGGAGGACTTTGGACAATCAATGTCACTTAACACAGTCCACCGCTGCATCAAGAAATGTAACCTGAAAGCCAGATATTCATTTTGTACGGAAACACCGGTGAGTTCTCTGGTCCTGAAGTCATCTGAGATGGACCAAAAGACAGTGGAAACATGTTCTGTGGTCAGACAAGTCCAAGTTTCAAATGGACATCAGGTTTCAAATGAACTGTACAGACTGTTACTAATGAAAAGTGCAAAAAACCTGCAATTTGTGATGTCATGGGGTGCATCAGTGCCCACGGTATGGGGGATCTGCATATATAGGTGATGGTGCCATTGATCCAGAGGCTTATATTGCTGTTTTGGAGAAACATGTGCTGCCATGAAGACGATGTCTTTTCCCAGGAACTCCATGTGTATTTCAGCAGGACAATGCCAGACCTCATTCTGCACCAGTTACAACTGCTTGACTTTACAGGCCTGAATACAGTCCAGATCTGTCTCGTCTGCCTTCACACACATATGAACTTGAGTGACATCCCATTCTCTTGGTATGCTGAAGCATTAAGAGTTCATTTCACTGGAACTAAGGGGCCAAGCCCAACTCCTGAAAAACAACCCCACACCATAATCCCCCCTCCACCAAGCTTTACACTTGGCACAATGCAGTCAGACAAGTACCGTTCTCCTGGCAACCACCAAACTCAGACTCGTCCATCAGATTACCAGATGGAGAAGCGTGATTCGTTACTCCAGAGAACACGTCTCCACTGCTCTAGAGTCCAGTGGCGGTTCTTTACACCACTGCATCAGACGCTTTGCATTGTGCTTGGTGATGTAAGGCTTGGATGCAGCTGTTCGGCCATGGAAACCCATTCCATGAAGCTCGCTACATACTGTGCTTGAGCTAATCTGAAGGCCTCATGAAGTTTTAAGGTCTGTAGCAATTCTCTGCAGAAGGTTGGTGACCTCTGTGCACTATATACCTCAGCATCCACTGACCCGCTCTGTCATTTTACGTGTCCAACCACTTCATGGCTGAGTTGCTGTCATTCTCAATCACTTCCACTTTGTTATAATACCACTGACAGGTGACTGTGGAATATTTAGTAGTGAGGAAATTTCATGACTGGACTTGTTACACAGGTGACATCCTATCACGGTACCACGCTGGAATTCACTGAGCTCCTGAGAGAGACCCATTCTTTCACTAATGTCTGTAGAAGCAGTCTGCATGTCTAAGTGCTTGATTTTATAAGTGATTGGAACACCTGAATTCAATTATTTGGATGGGCGAGTGAATACTTTTGGCAATATAGTGTATAATCACAGATTACAGCAGCACATAGAGCCTGTACAGTCATTTTTATTGTACTGTATCCCTGATTCAAGCATTAGAACCGTGAACCTCAGTTCCACATTATATATACTCATAACCAGACTATAAAGTCCAGTTATATTTGTCTAAGCAGAGGAGGCGGGCTTTATCATTATGCCCAAATCTAAAAACATTGAAACTTAGAAATGCCATTTCAATTTGTTTCCTGTTTCTTTGGAAAATCTTCGAACAGGGCCATGTCAATCACATCCACTTGTCATGTTATTCTTACCATAGATAAAACCTTCATGAAGGCCAGGAATGATATCATAAGCACGCAAACTACTTCAGTACTTAAGTATTTCAGACAAATGACAAAACAATGCCATCAGTTCCTTCAGATGTATTTAAAAGGCTAATTAAAGTAATTTACGCTGCATTCGACTTAATTTTGAGTTCGGGAAATAATGGAAATCATTAACGACTCCTATATTTGTCTTTTGTTAGTAAGCTAACTAGATAACTAAGTGTGCTGAGTGTATACAGTGTTTACGTCCTCAGAACAGTGAACCGCAGAGTCAGTGTTAGATTTAAGAAGTAAGAAGTAAAGCTAAGTGGGAATTTGTTTGCTTAACTTTTTTTCTGGAATTATGAGTTACAACGTCCAGTCGAATGCAGCATTATCATCAGTCTAATTTACACTATTCACTTGAAGGGTGTTGATTAATGATCTCACCTGAGAATAAACTAAAGTAAGTAACTGAAGTTCTGATTAAAGAATCTAAAGGATTAAAAGTCTTATTGTTCATATAATTTATTGCTGACTGGTCTTCTGCATCCCACACGTAATGCCCCTTTTGGGGGGTTTAAACTGGAACCATACCAGTTTTAAGGGTTCGGGGCATTGAAAAATAAATCTGTACTACTTTGAGAAAAGTTTGTGGTCAAATTCGGCTTCTTAAGGAGTCAGTTTTACAGACCCTTCAACCGTTATTCATTTTGCAGAGCTATAAGAGATCACTCAAAAATATGCACAAGGTAGCTGGCTTATATCCAATAAAAATTTTAGATAAGCCAACCAACAACACAGAAACAGGAAAATAACCCTTTTCTGTTTGCGTGTTTTTTTAAAAAAAGATTAAATAGGTGTACAATGTAAAATCTAACCAGGGATAACGATAATTAGAAAACGTAATTAGTAACTTATGCACATGATTTGTCAAAAATGTATTGCGCTTTTACACCACAAGCATCCATCCTGACAGGGACTTTGTTCCACTTCAGGGTTGGATGGTCTGGTATCTAAAATATCCCTTCCTTTTTTTGTTTGTCCTCCAAACAAAATTATTTTTTTAATGCAGCTGCAGTGTAAACAGTGTCGGTTAACGACATCCTCTTTGAAAATGTGAAGTATATAAGGATGTACCATGTTGCCAGTGGGCTGTGGGTGTATACTCCGAATTTGTCAGAAATAGCCAAAATCAACGGCTGTGATGTCTCTCCTTGTCGTCTGTCCGCTAATTCTGGCTGCACATATATAAAGTATAAAACACCCACAGACAGACTTCTCTCAGTAGTTGACAATATAAGCAGCTGCACAGAGTTCAGCTGAACAGCTGAAGAACGGCTGCACTAACAGCGTGAACGGTAGGAACGCTTTCAAACCACATTCCCAGCTGTCAGCTAGTATAGAGTACTTTCAGTAGTGAATTTCCACCCAGCCTATTGTTTTCATATCCGTATCTGGAAATTCTAGTTCCTCTTCAATGCATCAAGCGACAGTGGCATCCACTTCCTGGATTTTTCTATAGCCTGCTCAGGTCTAAAAAAGCCAGTACACATTTCTGAATTGCTGCTAACCAGTTGTAGCCAGGAGCCTGGCAGACATTTTCTGAGCTGTAAGAAGAGACTGCTGAACGGCTGCATTTTTTTCCCCTTTCCTCCCCTTCCCCTCCCTAACCCAATGAGCGTTGCTCAGATATGAGTCACTCCCTCGCCCTGGCCATATATAGCACAGAGGCAGAGGCGGTCTCTCCGGTCTGAGGCTGAGATAGTGGCCGCCTGCACGAAAAACACAGCAGCACCATTAGGAAGGGAACAGCTACAGACGTTAAAGCAGGTAAGATCCTTAGCTTGGGCCTGTTTACTGTTTTCCTGTTCACTGTTTTAGTCGGCGTGCGTCATGTAAAGTCATTTTGTCCTGATGTTGCTCTGCGATGGGATTATAAGAGTCGTCGTTTAGTCGTTGTTTTCATTTTAAGCTAACCAGTTTAGCCTGACAGTGGGCAGTGCTTCAGTGTTAGACGCAATCTCTGTATTAAGCAACCGCATGAATGTATGCCTAAATGTATTGTAAGGGTTTATTTTTGGCTATGACAGTCCTTTTGTTCTGAATGTTGCAATGTTAAAACAGTAGGAACAACAAGAATACCAGCTGATTGCTAATTGGCTGTGGTTTGGGATTAACAGAGACCGTCTGTGTTTACAGCCTGGTATTTCACTGTTGTAAGAAAATCCATCATATATGAATCTGACATTAGACTAGCCTTTGTTTACACTACAGGAGTCAGTGAGGACTTGCTTCCACTAGCCTGTATGGTGCATTATTTATCTCCAGCTTTTTTGAAGAAACCTGTACAGGCTTCCCTAATGGTTTAGAGTTAGATTTTCAATGCACAGCCTTAATTTGTACTATAATAATGGTCTAATCTAGGATCAAATCTTAGTCTCTAAAGCTGATTCATAATGATCAGCATGTTTTATTGGTACGCGCCACGTTTCCGTCCTTGGTTATTTCAGAACTGGACAGCAACCTGGTACATGTGGGTTGACTGTAATGAAAGTAAGTGTTTAGATAATGAAAATGAAGAGAGGAAGTGGAATCCTTTAAATATCTAAATTGTGTAGTGAATAGTGGCTCAGAAAGCAGCGCTTTTGCAGTCCTTTGACACATTTTTCCTTTTCTTTTTCAGAATCACAGTTGACCAAGGGCTTGGAAGACACAAATTCAGCGACCACGCTGCATCCATGGCAGACAAGGAGCAAATCAAGCAAACTGCAGCCAAGGTGCTGGGTTACGTGGAGAAAGTGTCCTCCTTTGCCTCGTCCATCGACCCTCTGTTTGGCATCGTCACCTCGCTGGTTAGCGTAGTGAGGAAAGGCCTGGTGGAAGAAGAAGCCAATGAGCTGGACAAAGATTTCAAACAGATTCATGCCAAGCTGGAGAGCATCTCTGAGCAAAACAAGCAGACACTGCGCCAGATCCGGATCAACGAAATCAATGAAACGTTTGGCAAGTACGAGGAGTACATCAAGCACCAGTACGGCGCCTTCAACACCATGGTGGAGCGGGTGAGGGTGAACCCGGACGACGCCGAGCGTTACATGGATGATTTCAAGGATATCTATGAAAAGGACAAGAGCGAACTGAGTCTGGATGTGTACTATCGAGGTGTCATGGGAAAGAACACTGTTTTTGGGAGGCCATTGCTGATGGTTTATCTAGAGCACTGTGACAAGGACAGAAGTATTATGGAGGCTCGATGCGCTCATCTGGCTCACCTCTTCCAAATCGGCCTCATGGCCCTGATGGGTTACTGCGCAGTGACTGAGGATGATGAAGACGAGGTGAAGGAAAAGTGGGCTCAAAGGGTCGTTGACATTCAGACCAAGATGCAAGAAGTACTGGACCAGTGTAACAAGTAGGAGTGATGCCAAATGCACTGAAAGGTTGTTAAACCACAGCGGTCTTTGTTTCTCCTGATTTATAACGGGAACAACGATAAACACAATCAACGCTATTTATGTTATGGGCAATAACTGAAAAGAAAAATGGTTTCTTTCTATTCTTATATCGTTTCTATTCTGTGCCTTTTTGTTGGGTTAGCACTTAAAATTCCAGTCTTTTTGATTCACTTTAAACAGATTATGCAAAATATTATATGTAAGTGTTGCTGAATGTATAGTCAGGCAAGCTGGACATTTTGCACCAATATATTTATGTATTTTATTTTTTTATTGTTATTCATTTCCGGCTGATTGTTTCCAATACTTTGTAACTGTGGACCATACTGCTATATTGTTTGCTCTAAAATAAATATTTGTCTTTTCCAAGTTAAAATTCAGGCTTTTGCTTTTATTGATTATTTAGCTTAGTCACTGGATAACACTTAGCAGTTCCAATTTCTAAAAAAAATCATATATCAGATGCAATCAGTTTTATGAAGAATTTAGTTGTTGTAAAAGTCTCAATACAGTCTGTTTTCTTTTTAAGGACGTGTCGCTCGCTCTGAGCTCTTCAGGTACTCACCACAGAGTAATATGCAAATGAGTGTTTTGCATTCAGTAGTATACTGAATAAAGGCTGCAGCCTTTTTTTTTTAAACGTTCTGAGTATCTGAGTAGATCTCCATGAGAAACTATCATAACATATACCCAGGCTGTCAGCATATGAAACTTAATATACAGTACATCACCTTACATAAATATCCATCCCCCTGAACCTTAACACATTTAGTGGTGCGCATCTTCTGGAGCTGAAATGGATTGAACTACGGTTGTATTTCATGAAATCACACAAAATAATCCAGGAGCTGTGAATTCAATACTTTGAATAACTTTTCATAGAAACATATTTGATCTAATCTAATACGACGTCCTTATCTACTTTTTATGATTTGTATTTGCAATATGTGTTACCTGTTTTGAAACAGTGCTTTGAGTGACAGGAGCTGACTTTATAATATGGTTAAAGTCTATCTTCTTCTCTCCGTCAGGCCATCATTTCTGTTTTAGACCATGGCAGACTTTGAGATCTTAGAGGACCAAGAGAAGCTGAAGCGAGGTCTGGTGAAGGTGCTGCAGTGCGTAGCCACCATCTCATCAGCAGCCTCTGTGGTGAACC
>JAOVVH010000033.1:17284253-17301311 GCA_028566435.1 Scorpiodoras heckelii | reverse complement strand
ACATTTTCAATAGGAGACAGATCTGGACTGTAGGCAGGCCTGTCAAGTCACACTGTTGTAACTGGTGCAGAATGAGATCTGACATTGTCCTGCTGAAATACACATGGAGCTCCATGAATTTAAACAAAATAATATCTGTATTATGGATGTAGCTTGCACACTATTCTCTACACTCATTCATGTACAGTTGCGGTCTAAGTTTACATACACTCATCATGCCCATGATGAGTGGGTGAATGTCAAGGCAATATTCGGTTTTAAATGATTTTGTTACACCATTCTTTTTTCTGGGGCAGAATGAGTATACAACATACTTAACTCTTACCATCTTTAATAGAAGACAAAACAAGACTGGGGGGTCTGAAATGAACACGGTACAAATTACACATACAGGGTTAAAAATATACTTACAACACACCTAATATTTGGTTAAATGTCCCTTAGCAAGTTGCACCTTGACCAGTTGGTTTTGCTCACCATCAGCAAGCTTCTGGAAGAATTCTGGTTGCATATTTGACCACTCTTCCTGGCAAAAACGGGAGATTTCAGTTAAATTTGTTGGTTGCCTGGCAGAGAACTGACGTTTAAGTACATTCCCATTATTTTCAATAGGGTTGAGGTGAGTTCTTTAGGAGGCCATTCCAAAAGCTTAACTTTAGCTTGCTTTGTCCATACTACAACCAGCTCTAATGTGTGTTTGAGGACAATGACCCCAAACACACATCAGAGCTGGTGGTAGAATTGGCAAAGCAAGCTAAAGTTAAGGTTCTGCTGAAGAATTCTGAGGTTGTCTTCCTTCTTCATTATTCCATACACATTGTGCAAGGTACCAGTTCCAGTGGCAGCAAAAGCATGATGCTACCATCACCATGCTTAACAGTTGGTACCATGTACTTAGGGTTGAATGCCTCACCTTTTCTCCTCAAACATAACTCTGGTCATTGTGGCCAAGCAACTCAATCTTTGTCTCATCTGACCAGAAATCTTTCCTACAGAAGGCCATGTGGTCAGCTGCAAACTGTAGTTGAACTTAAAGGTCTCGATTTTGGAGTAGGGGTCTTCTTTCTTGGACAGCAGCCTCTTAGTTCATGGTGATGTAAAACTTGCTTGGCTGTAGACAATGCCGCTGGTGCAGAAGCTTCTAAATCATGGTAGGCCTGTGCCTTGGCGGTTCTTGGGTTGTTCCTGACCATCTGAACCATCTGAACCAATTTCCTCTCAGCAGAGGGGGACAGTTTGGGTCTTCTTTCAGACCTTGACAAAGTTGTTCAATCTCCTAATAACTTGCACACAATTGTTGAAACTGATGATCTTGTAGTCAATCCTGATCACTAACAGGAAGTTAAGAGGCCTTGGCCTTGGCAAGTACCACTGAATTAACAATCTAAGTAACTATACAATATGCACACCAAATACAGCAAATTCATTTTTTTAAGATGTGTGTTATACAGTTATTCTGCCCCAGAAAAAGAACAGTTCAAAGAAGTCACTTAAAGCCCAATATGATGTCTATGATGTGTGTGTGCAAACTTCTGACCACAACTGTATACATCTTGCTTTGGGTGTAGTTTTTAAATTCTTTATTCTTGGGATAGCTCTTAGTCAATATGTAAATTCAGTTTCATCATGACTGACTTTCAGACAATTGGAGAGAGGATGACAGTAAAGAAGTCCAATATCCTGTGAGACTTGGGAGGTGGATGGAGTACAGTGGATTTTAGTTTGTTCGATGTCCACGTCCAAATGAAGAAGACGAAGTCGTGTTGTCTGATTACTGAGGTTATTAGAATGTAAGACACCAAAGTGTATTTTAAGCATCTCAGCAGCATTGGTACTGTACAAGACACAGCACCCTCTCCAGGTTACACCAGATAATTAGAGAAATAATTTCATCAAGCAACAACTACATGTGGTGATGATGAATCTATTCTAAACAGCAGTGGTTGGTTAACCCCATCTGATTCATTTATACTGACCACTCCTAAACTTTTAAACTTTAAAGTTTTTTTTAAAAGTCCCATTTAACCAAGAAATATTGCTGATGCTCTATATTTATTTCCTTTTTTTATGAAGCCAGTTACACCCAAGTGCATTTTTAACTGAAGTGTACAAATTTCAGGACCTGGGGAACATCTTTATGAAATAAGCTACTAAGGAAACAGGCAAATCTAGAACAATTTTATGAATATCCTAATTTTATTAATATATTTTTAGTAGATTATTTTAAATTCCTTATATTCCACTATCCAGTATTTTTTTAACATGGTCAGTTGAGTTTCTCTAATCATTTGCTCTTGCACTTAAGAGGATCTCTCTTGGATGCCCAAGAGATCTAATCTTCATATTCACTGACCTTTTTGGAGGGAACAAAACTTCAGGACTCCTGCAAAATTCAAGAGCTACATTAGTCCAGAAGACAATGCAATCTGCTTCAGTTTTCATTTTCAGAATAGCAGGTAGCTCTGTCGCCTCAAAGCAAGAAGGGCCTGGGTTCAATCCCCAGGTGGAGAGGTCTGGGTCCTTTCTGTTTGGAGTCTGCATGTCCTCCCCGTGTCTGTGGGGGTTTACTCCGGGTACTCCGGTTTCCTCCCACAGTCCAAAGACATGCATATTAGGTTAATATGTGTCTCTAAAGTGCCCCTAGTGTGTTAGTGTGTGTGTGCCCTACAATGGATTGGTTCCCTGTCTAGGGTTGATCCTGCCTTATGCCCTATGCTGCCGGCTAGGCACCGGCTCTCTCGTGACCCTGAGGACAGAAATAAGTGGTTAAGATAATGAATGACTGAATGAATGAATGAATGAATGAATGAATGAATGAATGATGGATGCAGCATTTCATTATACAGAACAAGAGAAACAAAATACTTAAAAAAATATATAATGTCTTGAACTGGGCATGTCTTGGGCAATTTTATATAAAAGTCAAGTTTTATAGTCTAGGTACTTCATTAAATCTTACCTTAACTAAGTTACCAATACAGCTGAGGTAGGATTTAAGGAAGTTTGACAAAATTTGCCAAGATTTAGTTGCATTACTTTTATTTAGCTCATGGAGCCAGTGTATGTGACCATATGGCCAATAAATAAAGTCTGTATAAAGCTCAGGAAATCAGAAAATGACAATATAGAGAGGTCAGATTTGGGAGACTTTCTAATCTTAAACTCAGTATAATTGTATTTTCAGAGATTTTGACTCCTGGTGTTTTGATTTTTATAGTATTTTGGTTACACACTTTAATTGGAATTGACCTATTACACAGGCGGTTCAGGATCACTGGTAAGGCATCTATAATGTGTGTCACTTTGGCCTGAAAATGTTACCCAGTTGAATAGTTAAGAGATTTTATTTTAATCAGACCAGAATTACTCTTCCAGAAATACGATTTGGTTAGACAGCCCTGCATTGAGTCCGGCCCCATCAGGTGATCTTGGGAACGCAGAAAAACATCACGTGGCGTAGAAACATTTTCGTTCGGGATGCAGGAATACATTGTACTGCCATTTATCCCCGAAATGTTACCCTGTCTACAGCGTAATTCAGTCGCTTTGGAAATAATTTCATTTCAGTGTCCGAAAAAGGATGGTTCTTGTCGGATGACTGGCTCCGGTGGAGCATGAGGAGGGCCTCCAGGTCTTTAAACAAGGACCAGATGTAGCCAGAGAAAAGGGAAAATCTCTTCATATAGCAACGCAATGTCATTTTTACAAAGAAAACATTGAAATAATAAGCATATAGAATAAAATAAAACTTTACAAAAAATATATAAAGCCAAGGTCATCATTTTCTTGGTCTCTTTTCATGTTAAATGATATAACTGTACATACTTACTAAAAATCTGTAAATCTACATACTTACTACATATGACAAACTGAAAATAAACTTGTTAAGAGAATCTCTCAATGGATTGTCAAAAAGTATACTGTATATACAGTAAGTATAATTTATATTAAAAATAATTAATAGTTATCTTAAAAACTGGTATGCATAGGGGGCAGGGCACTGTACCTCAGAATGTGATGACATCATCTATATCAGTATACTGATAGTAATGTAAACAGTGAAACTAACACCAGGTTTTCATATCAGGTCAGACCAGTATATCGTCACACCCCTAATGTGAGCCATTCTGAAAGTAATCCAACTAAAGTACAGGTAAAGAGCAAACCCAACATAAACAATAGCATAATAAATACAGACATGCCGTGGTATTAAGAAAAAAATTCTCTGTTGATTCTCAGTATCAGACCACCTGAAACTAGCAGCTGTAACAGAAACACTTTCTGTGTGTAGGATGAAAAGTGCTGTAGTTAATTATAGCACATGTTGTTTTTTAAATTACACTCTTCTATAGTCGTCACTTCTCTTGCCAACAGATATACCTTGAATATGTATTGAGGAATAAATGACACATGCTTGTAAGTACATTGTACATTGATATGCATGTTTTATTTTCATACGTTATTTATGTACTGCACCTAACATACTGTTGTAACCCTCTTACCTTAGAGATGACATTATGCTGCCAATCGTGTGGATGTTTTCTTTACAGGAGAGCACACTTAATGTAGAAAAACATTTTATAAATTCAAAATAGCACATTAAAAGTGTCATAGGTCAAGTTCATGACCTCAATTTAGTGTCATGTCACATTAATTTGTGTGCACAAATAACTGATGGAGTAGTTATTCATCCATTATCTAAGCTGATTATCCTGATACTATTTCACGGCGGCGCCGAAGCCTATGTGCTGGATCAAGTGCTATTTTATATATGACGTAGAAACTCTATTATTACACCAGTGATTAATGTGATTATTACTATTAAGATAATTCATAATGCAATACAGTGGCAATATAATAGACTCCGAGTAGAATTATTTCAATGCCTGCCTCATCATATACGTCTTTTTCATTTTACAATTATCTCTTGCGTTTTTGTTACATCATAATACTTCTAACAGCAAAGAAAAAAAAAAAGCTATTTCCGTCTCTAACTGACGTGTTTTTCTTCCAGGTTTAAAGGCAATTCTCTTGTTGAATAGAGGTGGTCTAGACGCTATTGAAAGAGCTCATCTTGGGCACGTCTACTTAATAACAGACTTGTGATCTGAATATGTGTGATCTGTGTAACAGAACCAACTTAGCTTGAGGGCCAATCAGCTGTGATATATCATGGATGGATGTAACGCTACATAAACAGTACATAAAATACACTGTAGCAAGTCAGTGATTTTTGTGAAATTTACATAGGCCTGTTTTGTTCCTCATGCTTACAGCTTCATTCATTATTTTTTGTTTAAAAAAAAAGAAAAGAAATGACATCTGATTGAATGTCTTCTGTCTAATTCCTGCTCTTGAAGTGTGCAGTCGTGTAGTCCTGACCACCAAGGGCTCAGGGAACAGCCTCTGCTGGAATACACGACTGGAATACAGCCTTCATTTTCTGTGCGTTTCGCTCTCAAAATGGCTTCTGCTGCTCTGGAAATACAGAGGTGGGAAATTAGTGGAGTTCTCTGTGCATCCTCTGGTGGTGGATGACTGTAAACACTCAAGGGTCTAGAAAGCACGAAGATATATGGACTTTAAAGACATTTCCAGAGCTGAGACATCAGAACACCTTTTGATAAAGGGTCTATATTTCATGTTAGCCTAGAATCATCATCGTTAGACTAAGAAGATATATCTAGAGTAAAACTGTCAGGTCTGTCCTGAGTTCAGCAACAGACTCCATTTCCCAGAATCCCCCACAGACTACAGCACAGAAGCTGAGGACTCAGTCTGCCATCTACCACCGTCAAGTTCCCCTAGCTACTGATTACACACACCTGGACAGTCATTGCTTTGTTCAGTGTTACATTCCTGTCAGTTCCAAGCTGCAGTCACTGTGTTTATCTCCTTTTGAGCTTGACAAATGTATCTTGCCTTTGTGAATGTTACCTAGATTGGAAATTGCCTGACCATAGCTTGTTTTTGACCACGATTCTTGCTCACTGTTTTGGATCGTCTGCCTGTTCTTAAATAAACTGAACCATGTTTCTGTCCACTCCATCCTCCCGTACCTAACAAATACAGTCTTCCTGATGCACGTTACAACTGATGTGCTTAATTTATTTCATGATTAATTTATTTATGTATCATTGCACATGCTACTGCACACGTGCACTTTGTTGTATTGCGTAGTTGTTGTTCTATGTAGCACCTTGGTCCTGGAGGAACATTGTTTTGTTTCACTGTGTACTGTACACCACAGTATATGGTTGAAATGACAATCAAAATCACTTGACTTGACGCTGGGTATAAAAATAGCAACAAGAACACTAAAGGATAAAATTCATGAAAGATTTTGCAGAAATATTCTTTAGCCAAATGAATCAAGACTTTAATCGTGGCTGGTTGTTTGTGCCATAGCTGGTTTGAATAGTTCAGAAACTGCTGATGTAGTGAGATTTTCACACACAACAATGTCATTGGGGGGGAAAAAACCCAGTATGCAGCAGGTCAACAGACTCAGTGTCAGAGACTGGTTGGAGCTGTCAGGAAGGCGTCTTGTCTCAGAACACACAAACCTTAAGGCAGATGAGCTGCAACAGCAAAATCCCACATCAGGTTCCACAACAGGACTCTGACTACATTTGTGAGAGAATTTGCTAAACTTTCTACTGTTTAACTGTTAAATGTTTTTTAATGGAATGGTCAGTGTGTGCATTATTACATGCCATTTGTGCTCATATTATAAAATGGCATAAAGTCAACAGAAAAGACAATGATATACAGAACTGTGCAAAACTCTTAGGCACCCAATGGTTTTTAGGTACAACTTTCATTATTGAGTCAGTACAAAAAAAGTTTATATTTCCAATTGTTACTTTTCCAAAAATGTTTGTACATCAGTAATGAAAGCAATACATTACATAACAGACCACTTTTCAGACAAAAAACATAAAGGCTGCTGGGTTTTACTGCAAAAAAAGAAGTAAATGTGACAAAGTCTCCAGAAGAGCTGTGGCAGATTCTCCAAGACACTCAGTAAAACCTTCCAGCTAATTACTGTACAGTACGATGCAGAAGTCTTAGGCATGTGCAAAGACTCGCTGTAAAGCAAAGACGCCTTCGATGTTATAATAATGAAGATGTTTCTGCATAAAAGAAAACACTATAAAGTTCAGTTCTAACATTTGGAAATATAAACTCTTTTTTGTACTGACTCAGTAATGCAGAACTAAAAAAAAACCCCATCAAAATAGGCTGCCTAAGAATTTTGCACATTACTATAGTTAGCTGTTCAAAACGTGTGCTATTACCCTGTCTAACTGAAACAGACTATCATCTGTATGTAAGGATTACTAGCTACATCCCAGGAATTTATCTTCTGGTGTGGAATTTAAGGCCTTTAATAATCCTTATGTTGACTAGCTTTTGTTTACATTTTTTGTTAATTATTCTTCTTTATAATAATGATAATTCACATGATCCAGGCCCTAGTTAGAAATGATCATTTCAGCTGATATTATACCTGCACAATTATATTTCTCCATATTACCTTAAATGCTCGTGATAAATCACAATTATCAGTCAGTGGTGATTATGGTATGCTTATGGTGCTTAAGTGTCATTGCTAAAACAGAACATAAACAGACATCATATGAACAAAATGCCCATTTATTTATTTTTTTATTTATTTACTTATTACTATTTTAGCAAGCATAACAAGCATATGCACAGTGGTGATTGATATAACAGGTGAACATGCTTTAATCATAATTCAAATCTGTGAATTTGTGCTCACAAAACAAATCTGTAGTGTAAATGTAGGAAGCAAATCTCATGTAAACTAACAGTGATTTTAATACCATTATGGATACGTATTTTTAATTGTCACAAAGCGGAAAGTGCTGCATAGTGTCTAGACTGCTGTGGTGCCTTTAATGTTCCTAACACACAGGATCGGGAGCTTCCTCCTTCAGGAGGGTTCTGCGAAGTTCTGGATCCTCCATGTCCTGAAACATTGAGCTCACATCAGCTATAAGCAGGTTAAGAAGGTTCACTCATTATATTGGCTAATTTATTGTATTTTTTTTATAAAGACAGTCACACCTGTCCGCCTGCTTTCTTCTTGCGCAGTGCCTTTATGCTCAGAACACACCAGCTGATGGCCACACAGAGATGAAGAACAGCGAGCACAATCATCATGATTCCCAGGCCAATGCGGATGGTCTGGGTGTAGAAGTCGATTAGTTTAGGTATCTCAGATGACTGGATTATCGTATTCATTCCAACATATTTAGCACTAATATCAATCTGCTATAATAGCCAGCTCAGGCAACAGCATTCAGTTTAATGGCTATTTATCCAGGAGAGCCGGGGTTAGCTGGATTCTGAAAAATGGGTCTATTTGCTATTAATTAACTTTGCCTCGGGATATACAGCCCAGCATATTTCATGCTGGTCCCAAGCCCAGGAAAAGTAGGAGGGTTGGGGCAGGAAGGGCATCCAGTGTAAAACTATGCTCCAATATATGAATCATGGTAAATAGCCATCTCAGAATTCATATGAATTTTATGCCAATGCAACGATCATCATAATTTTGCACTTGTGGGAATTTAACCCTGCTTAAGTACTGTTCTTGGTCTGGGGGATGATGATTACAGAGCGCTGTAGTCTAAAAGTGAGTTTCCTTTGTAGCTTTCCCCAAACTAACTCAGACTAATTAATCAAACCATATTAGCAAAACATCAGTGCTTCAAAATTGTACTTCATAAATTTAAAAAAAATCTCCTGAAATTAGCAACAGTGATTACCTTTTTCACGGACAAGTTTTGCTCACAAGCCCTGTAGGCCTCTAGTTGTCTCTGAAAGATGTTGTCCTGGTCAGCAGATGTAGTAGCCCAATAATACCGGTTGTACTGGTGACGTTCAGGAAATCTACATGTGTCCGAGTAAGGAATATTCACCATATCCACTGAATAAAGCACGATGGTAGTTATAGCTAATGCTGCGCTCGCGATGTTCATCATGGCAGTCAGGACAACCTGTGCACACGGAACGAGAAGACGCATCTGAGTAAGATCTTGAGTTTATTATGTTGTGTGATTAATACAGGACGTGATATTTATGTAAGGAATAAAACAGTCTGTGTTGTGCTGTGATAGTAAAATATTTAACGATCTTTGTTAAATAACAGCATGTATTTCACCGTTGATTAACATTCTTTGATTAGGTCATTGTCTTATTTATATGGAAAAAATGAAATTCAAATGAACTCATTAATAACTTATAAATATATTATTTGAAACTGCACTATTTCCAGAGTATCTGTTATAGAAAATGAGTCAAAACTTTCAGTCTCATTTAGAAGTGAGATTTCAGCAGCACTGTGGTTATACACTGATATGATGCACAGTGTAAAATAGAGCAATTCCCTTCTATCTATCACTTGCTGTTGTGTTACACTCGTTCAGCTCCACTGTGACATGTTCAGCTTGATATTTCTCAGCTTGCACTCTTTGTATACGCACAGTGTGTGTGTGTGTGTGTGTGTGTGTGTGTGTGTGTGTGTTGTATCCTAAATGGTGATGTACTGAATCAATTTCTTAATATGAAGTAAATTAAATTAAACCGGTTTGAAGATAAAACGGCAACGAGCCAAGAGTCAACTTGTATCAAGGAGTCAAATGATGTGACTCACTGAGCTAATATACAGCGACTGTATGCTTTAAATGAAAAGAGGAAACTCACCAGACATGGGCTTGGAAACTTTTCTGCTAGGATACTCACGATTCCAACTGCAATAATCTGGGAATAAAACGGTCATTTATCAGTCCTCTTCATGCACCGCATCACATATTACATATTACAGCTTACATTAATCTAAATATAACAATAAAATTTTCATGAAATGTTATTCTTACTGCGCCTCCGAATCCAAACGGAACAGGACCAAGGTAACCGATATGGACACTGAATGCTGTAGTCAAAGCCCCGAAGCCCAGATTCATTATTCCGACCATGATCTGTATAGTCTGTGGGAAGAGAAGGTGAAGGTGGTCAGAGCACAGGCCCAGACTCTTCAGAGAAAATAACTGAATTTATTACAATCACAGTCTGTCACATCATCGTAATTCTAGTGCTAAAATATCAGACGATACCAGACAGTGGACAAGACGCATGAAAGTATCATTACATGATCACATGGTAACCTGTAATAAAGACGCTAATGTCTGTTTATCACACCAGCTTAAATTCTGATTTATCACATGACTTCTCAAACAAGGAAACAATGCAGTGTGTAGAGTTTGAGTGCATGACAAACCGCCAGCGCTGTCAGAGCGCAACCAAGATGCTGCTTCAGTTTCAGCGACACAGAGCACACGGGGCTGTAGCACAAGGTCCCCAGGATCTGGCACAAGAGCGGGCATTTACTTTTGGGATTGGAGTTTACGGTGTACACCGTCACCCCTTCGGCTCTGCTGATCATCACCGACATTCTGAAGGTCTAAAAACAGACAAGTGATATTATTTAATTTATTAATAAATATGACAAGTACTTATTATTATTATTATCATTATTATTATTTAATAAATACCTTAATAAATACAAACATTTAAAAAGATGTATATTTAACTATATTAACAGCTTATATTTGCACCTCAAACTTCCAGTTTCTAGATGGCAGATGCTGTGGTGAATAATAATAATAATAATAATAATAATAATAATAATAATAATAATATAATAATAATAATAATAATAATAATAATAATAATAATAATAGCGTAATACCACATGTGGCCACCAAGCGGCGCCTGTAGTGCAGAATAACTGTAGACGTAATACCTCATATATCCACCAGATGGTGGTGTAGTGGTGAATAATAACAGAGTAATATCATATAGAAAACTACTGATGTTGAAGGGTATTTACATTTCCTTTAAAGACGTGGAACATCGCAACATCGCGTTATTTCCAGGGAAATAATTAACAGACATTATATGTATCTACTATTATTATTTTACACCTACTTTAATAAATACAAATATTAAAAAATATACATATTTAACTATATTAATTGCTTATTTTCCCCCTCAAACATCCTGTTCAGCACCTTCATATGTGGCAACTAGGAGGAGCCTGTAATTCCCAGAAAAATGATGGATTAGTGCTATATGTGGTCAATACATGAATCTTGTAACAACGTAATATTAAGTAGATGGGGGATGCAATGGTAATATTATTACTGCAATACTATATATATAGTATATATATATAATATAGTATATATATAGTATATATAGTATAGTATATATATGGCCACTAGGCGGCGCCTGTAGTGCAGAATAATTGTAGACCTATTGTAATACCTAATATGTCCGCTAGATGGCGGTGCAGTTAATAGTGTAATACCGAATGTGGCCACTAGGCGGGGCCTGTAGCACAGGATAATTGTAGACCTATAGTAATACCTAATATGTCCACTAGATGGCGGTGCAGTTAATAGTGTAATACCGAATGTGGCCACTAGGCGGGGCCTGTAGCGCAGGATAATTTTAGACGTAATACCTCACATATCCACTAGATGGCGGATGCAGCGGTGAAAAATAATAGTAATATTAGTCATAGAGTACTTACCGAATGTGGCCACTAGGCGGCCACAGACTGATTGACTAATCTTATATAAGCACTAGGTGGCGTCTGTAAGGCATCAATTCCCGGATTTCACGTCCAGTTTCGGTTTCGTTCTTGACTTTTTTTTAATTAACGAAATTACTGGATTTCTTAAGCGAAAGATATTCAAGCTATTTAGATACTAAAATCTCAGTCAGTAATCTTTTTGCAGGTTTTCTTTGTTACCAGCGCAGTAAAAGGAAGTAGTTTAGTTTATAACCAGGCAGTGTAGTTTACAGCTCGGCTGCATTTTCTTAGGCCTGAACAGGCCGTGTTGTTTCCCAACTAAGCTGTAATTCACGCGATCTGTCCAGCTGTTTTTCAGCTCATTTTTTAAAACCTCATTTCCTAGAAGCTCCATTACAAACACACACATCATGTAAACTTCCCGCGGACCCGGAAAAACAACGTGTGAAAACACAACGGACTGCTGTTTAGCAAAATAAATGATCTAAGTAGTTACGTAGTTAGGGTTTGAACATCCCGCACTGTGTGGCTGTAAATGTACAACCTGTAGGAGACGTTGATCCGAGGTTTGTACAATACTCCAATTTAGTTACATCGGGAATTTACAAAGAAGCAACATGGCGTTATTTTCAGGAGAATATGGCGTCAAACGACCCCTATTTATACAATCAAACTCATGTTTTTAAGTAAATAAAAGCTGTTTAGATCCTTACCTTTTTTTCCGTCGACTTCCTGCTGCTGGAGTTTCAGCGCAGCGATGCTGTGGATTTAGAGAACAGGAGTGAAGTTTACTAACAACCACCAGAGGGCGCTCTGCTCCTCACTCCTCCACTCTACCACCGCACTTTTTAATATTTTAAAATGTAATTAATACATTATTAGGATTATTAAATCAATATGATTGATATCAGTATGATGAAATCCAGAAACTATGAATGATTACATTGCCCGATATAAAATAATAATATAGATATAACCTTATAAATTATATAGTAATTATAAAGCTGCTGGGTTTTGCTGCAAAAAAAAGAAGCAAGTGTGAGAGTCAAAGTCTCCAGAAGAGCTGTGACAGATTCTCCAAGACGCTCAGTAAAACTTAAAAGCTAATTTCCTTATAAAACTGCACA
Source organism: Scorpiodoras heckelii (assembly GCA_028566435.1). Lineage (NCBI taxonomy): Eukaryota > Metazoa > Chordata > Actinopteri > Siluriformes > Doradidae > Scorpiodoras > Scorpiodoras heckelii. The sequence continues at coordinate 17,288,555 of JAOVVH010000033.1, read as the reverse complement.
CATTGTGAAACACCTGGGAACACTGTTCAAAATACTGACTTCCTTTAGTTTATTACTGTTTACTGCACTTTAGTTTATAGTGTTTTCTTTTATGTAGAATAAAATAATCTTCATTATTTTCGAAGGCGTCTTTGCTTTACAGCAAGTCTTTACATGTGTCTAAGACTTCTGCGTCGTACTGTACAGTAATTATCTGGTACGTTTTACTGAGTGTCTTGGAGAATCTGCCACAGCTCTTCTGGAGACTTTGACCATCACACTTACTTCTTTTTTACGTGTAAAACCCAGCAGCCTTCATTATGTTTTTTTGTCTGAAAAGTGGTCTGTTATGTAATGTGTTGCTTTCGTTACTGACATACAAACATTTTTATGGAACATGTAATTTTTTGTTGAAAAAGTAACATATGGAAATATAAACTCTTTTTGTACTGACTTAATAACGTAAAAAAACAAAAAAAAACATCAGTAACAAAAGTTGTACCTAAAAACAATAGTGTGCCTAAGAGTTTTGCACAGGACTGTATATTACATAAAATACAATAAAATAATGTATTATTATATTTTATATTTCAGATTTTTACATTTTTGAGTCCTCTAATGCCTTCTGTCATAAATTCACCATGTATCAATGATTTCTCTGGAAATTACACTGTAGCTCCTTAGAATTGTTGGCTGCTTAGACTAGATTAATAATTCAACTACACAACAACATGCAAAAGCAACTGAAATGTAATTTTAATGATATTACTTTCAGAACACAATACAACCACAAGTTAGCTTTCCTCACTTTCCTCAGAGATCCAGTACAAAACTACAGAGGCAGAATTTTGGCTGAACGACAAATGCATTTGAGGTTAGTTGTAAACATAGTGTAAATTTCATTGAATGAACATGACTCTTTGATCCATGCTGCTTGATGGTTTTGTGAAATTTACTGTCTAGTGTATAATGACAGTATATTTGGGCTTTGAGACTTAATTATTCACTATATTGAAACATGTCTTAGTCTTCTAGGAATTTATAAACAGTATAATAGGAAATTACATTCATTCAAAAAGGGCATTTAAAGAATAAGGACAGATTTAATTGGCTGCTCCATAACATCTGGCTCACAGCAGTGAAAAGAGAAAGCTGAATTTTAAAACAGGAAGAAGACGCATTAACACACTTCATGTGAATGATATAAAACATAAGGCTGTAGATGGTTTAATGTTAATAAGTGGAGCGTTCAAAGAATTTTTCAAAAAGAAAGTTTTGTTTTTATACACCATTCATGATGGGTGGTGTATTTTATACATATTTATAGTGGCACAATATTCATGTAGCAAAAGTCAGGCAGGATTGTGGTTTGTATACACAACACTACACTGCTATTTCTGTCTAACTGCTAGTTTTAGAAACTGATCAGCAGAACTTGGCACTGCAACATGCTGAAGCATCGTGGATATCATGTCTGCTTTAATAAAAACAGATTAATATGACACGCAGAGGTGACTGGATTACAAACCCTTTACATTTGTGAGTTTAGTGAGTTCAGTGAACCTCGGCAAGTTCAGGCCAAGGCCCACCGCAAAAGGAGGAAATGAAAAAGATCATCAGAGACTGTAGTGTTAAACTATAATAAACTTTTAGACATACTGTTTTTAAATGGTTGTTTAAGTGTTTTTAGATAAGCTCAGGTCCAAAAAGTGTTCTGTATGGAACCTTTCCTTTCTGTACCTGTTAGCGTGTCCCACAGAGGGACAGCCGAAAACCCACAAGGGGGATCTGAATTATTTTGCTAAAACTTTTAAAACTAAAATTGTTTTTGTAAAGGTGTAAAATTCTTCTTAAAAAGAGCATCAAATCAACAAATAATTTAATTCAGTCATAAGTTTAATTTTAATTCATTTAAATTTTACACCTAATATAATTTTAATTGTAAAATATTTGAACTTTTTTATTAAATAATAAAAAAAATAGAAAGAAAAATAAAATTTTAAATATTTTTTTTTGTCTTTTCTGTTTGTTTGGAAACTATTTTTTGACCATTTCAGATGAAAATAATGTCAGAAATTAACTTGGATATAATAAAAGGGTTAATTAATAAAATGTAATAAAAATCAGTCACATGGGAAGGTTTTTGCATGAATTTCTGTTGCCAAGTTGTGCTGTTTGTTTCTTCTGCAGGATCCGCATCATGTTAGTCTAAAATTGCATTTGCATAGCGTAAAATTTGATGATACATTTCTTCCCCTATCCTCCTCCCTAATCTAATCAGCGCTGCTCTGACATGAGTCCCACTTTCACCCGGTCATAGAAAGAGAAACCTACAGACATTAAAGCAGGTAGGATCCAAAGGCTGTTGGACCCATTTTCTTTTCTTTTTTTTTTTGTCTGTTCACTCTTGTGGTCAGGGTGCCTCGTGTAAAGTAATTTTGGACTGATCATAATGTTTGATAGGGTTGAGTTTTTTGGGGGGTATTTTTTTCCTTATTATATAAACAATTTAGCCTGATTAAAGGAAGTGCTTAATTGCTACACACAGTCTGTTTTCTGCATTTAAAGAATATATGTAATTATATATACTTATAGAAATATATGAATAAATAATAATCAATTATTTTGAATGTCTGGTTCATGATAAATCAATGTGCACAAAAAGGCCATCTAATTATTAATTGGTTGTGGTTTGTGATTATTAGACAAAGGTTTATAGCCTGTGATTCACTGTTGCTTTCAGTAGCCTATTGTTCATTATAAAAAGCTAATACACATTTAAAACACAGTTTAGAGTAAAATCTAGGCTAGAGGATGAATCCCTAGCTCTCTATCCACAATGTACTATACCTATCAAACAGAGTTTTAAGGCAGAGTTTGTATTAAAAAGATACCTTTGTGTACTATTTAACACTTTTAATCAATTGCTTATTATTAAACTCATTAGCTTATAATAAGTACCAACATTTCATAGTATTAAATGTGTACATTCATGGAAAAGTCAAAAATAAATTATCTTACCAAAAGAAGAGTCCCAGTCAAGAAGCTCGAGATAGAAATATAAATTTAACCATGAGTAATCCAAAACGTAATCCAAATTTTAATGCAAAGAATTGTCAAAGGCAATCCAAAATAAATGAAAGAATAATCAAGCCAAAAAAGGAAAGATTGTAATAATAAGAAATGTTTTGTTGTTGTTGTTTTTTAAAAAGCTATCAAACTTGTGTACCTTAGGTCTACCTTTGGTCTGTCTGCACTATTGTGAAGTGTCAGTCTCAGAGATATGGTTTGTTAGCTTTGACACTCAGATGCTTGAAACCAGCTTGTGGTTTTATTTCCTACACACTTACACTGAGATCCTTTTTCCGTTTCAACCGTCGAAGAATCAACCTTCTGCATCGCTTCTTTCGCTTCAGCTGTTGCCTCTGTTGTACCTCAGTCTGAGTCTTCAAATGCAGCTTCAACTGCTAAATTAATTATAAATTGGTAATCACAGTAATGTGCTTACTAAACTTTAACATTGAATATTGTTTTGGAGCAGATCTATTATTCCTCTTATATCACAGTTATTTGTCAACAAATGTTTTAATTTGATAATAAACAACACGTTACACTTTTTAACTGTTCATAGTTACATTAAATTTTAAGGAACCTCGGTGAGAGTCTTCCTCCAGGAGTCTTCAGAGCAGAAGAGTTTGTGCTTTCTGCTTTCTCAACATGTCAACAGGAACTAACAACCATGTTGAGAAAGTTACTAACGTTTCCAAAGCGCTGACACTTGGGACTCTTAAAAATAAATTTCCCCTAACAGAAAAATTCAACATATCATTGATTATAAACTTTTCTTTGTTAAATGACAAAACATTTTTATTATGTTTATTATAGATTATAGGCTTAAATTATGTAAATGAGCTGTTGCTATAGGAATGATGATGTATTAGAAGCATGTTAATGTAACTCTATAATTTATGATACAGTTGTATCTATTTTCAGAGCTATGATGTTATAGAAATTTAACCAATGATTTTAACACATATTTCCTGTTAACAAAAAATTATTCCCTGCCATTCAACATGCACATGACACATGTGTGCTATCTAAAATTCCTACACTTCCAAAGTAAAACTCCTTCTCATATTTCTGGCTTTGAGTAAAGGTATAAAATGGTTAAAGTCTATCTTCTTCTCTCCGTCAGGCCATCATTTCTGTTTTAGACCATGGCTGACATTGAGATTGCAGAGGACCGAGAGAAGCTGAAGCGAGGTCTGGTGAAGGTGCTGCAGTGCGTAGCCACCATCTCATCAGCAGCCTCTGTGGTGAACC
>JAOVVH010000033.1:17269741-17280604 GCA_028566435.1 Scorpiodoras heckelii | reverse complement strand
GTGTGTGTGTGTGTGTGTGTGTGTGTGTGTGTGTGTGTGTGTGTGTGTGTGTGTGTGTGTGTGTGTGTGTGTGGCTTACCTGGGGGAGAGATGGCACCAGGATGGACTACAGGAAGAAGGCAAACTGGCGGAAGCCGTGTGAAGCTCTTGGCAACGTTCTGCTGGGTCCTGGCATTCATGTGGTTGTTACTTTGACATGTACCACCTACCTAAACATTGCTGCAGATGGAGTACACCCCTTAATAGCAACAGTATTCTCTAATGGCAGTGGCCGTTTTCAGCAGGATGATGCTCCCTGCCACACTGCAGACATTGTTCAGGAACAGTTTGAGGAACATGACAAAGTGTTCAAGGTGTTATCTTGGCCTCCAAATTCCCACTATTCCAGTCTGACTGAGCATCAGTACAATGCACTGGAGAAGCAAGTCTGATCCATGGAGGCCACAGCTCACAATTTAGAGGACGTAAAGGATCTGCTGTTAATGTTCTGGTGTCAGATACCACAGCACACCTTCAGAGCTCTTTAGGAGTCCAGGTCTTGACAGGTCAGAGCTGTTTTGAAAGCACAGTATGGACCTGTATGATGTTAGGCAGTTGGTTTTAAAGTTGTGTACAGTATAATCAAAGTGTTAGCAGAAGACAGATAGCCAAGATGCACGTTTGGTGATATTTGTTGAGCTCTGTTTGAATCATTGCATTTCAAATGTACTTACCGCTTCAGAAAATAAGCAACTCCTTTTAAGCTGGCTCCTCTTCTGCAGCTATCTAGCTTCTGATTCTGACAATAAGTACGGAGACTGTGAGTTTATAAAAACCTGTACGCAGGAACACATTGACAGGAAGAGAAAAACACACAGGGCGGCTGAAAGCAGATAAAAGGGTGTGTGTTGGGTGTGTGGGCGGGGATGTGGGATTACATTACTTTCTGGATTGTTGACTGAGTATCTCAAGGGCATCGGCTGGAGGGAACAGCAGGTTGCGGTGCACAAAAAATGAACTCACTTGATGTTAAACTGCCAGTCATATTTCTGTAGTTATTAATCGAAGGTACCAGAACGTACTGCTATGTCAGTGCACACCCATACATACATATTTATGAAAACGAACATTAAGGTGTTCTCCTAAAGCAAACTATGAAATGAGTTAACTGAAATGAACAGAAGTGAGGTGGATTCAAGCTGAGGAAATGTTCAAGGATAATAATAAAACAGTTCACGTGACACTTTCGGCATGGTTTTGTGTCTAATCTCATACTTACAGGACAAGTAATGACACCCAGAGGATTCGATCAACATTCCTGTTCTTCATCTTTGCCTATAATGGATGGTGGAAAAGTACAAAACATGAAAAAGTTTTTGTATATGTATATATTTTTTAAGTCTAGAATGTAGATGGGATTAAAATAAGTAATTCATTGCTAATGAACTCGACAAAAAGCATTCATTTATTCTTAAGTGTTGTGATTTTAGCATTTGTGATAATGTTAACAATGAGTTTAACAACTTAAACGTATGCTATCTAAGGGTTAATTCCTGCCAAGTGAAATATTTTTATAGGATGTCAGTATTGATATCTTTCGCTTTTTTTTTTTTTTATGTAGAAATCTAACGCAATTCCTAAACTACAGAAAATGTAAAAGAAAGGACTCACTCGCTGAGGTGAACCAGTCAGGCTGAGAAATCAAGGTCAAATGTGTTTGCTGTTAGATTTCACAGGCTTTAAACAAAAGATAAAGGGTGTGTATGCAGGGTATTTAATCAGGTCATTTATCATGTATCAAGTATTTGATGTTAGGTGACGTGTTTTAGATTGCAAAGAGGGCAAGTCTTGATAAAAGCCATAGGTTCAGATCATGAGGTTTTGCACAAACTTGTGGAGTCCGTGCTAATTCGGGTGCACGCTGTCAATAAAGCAAGAAGGGGACAAACTACTAAAATCCTGAGAAAATCTTAAATTCAAGTCAATATTTCAAAGATTCACTCAAGTTGATGTCAGTAAGATTCTACGGTTTGTTACTCATGCATTTCACTCCCATCCTTCAACAGTTACATTGGTCACCTATAGTTAAACACGTCCAGTATAAAATTCTTCTTCTAACTTTTAAAGTGCTTTGTGGCTTTGCACCTTCAAACCTTGCAGAATTACTCCACCTCTTCATGCAACCTTGCAAATTAAGGTCCACTGATACAGGTCTTCTCGCTGTCCCCAGGTTCATGTTGTCCACCGTGGCTGGCAGGTCGTTCAGTGTTACTGGTCCCTCTCTCTGGAACTCCCTTCCTTCACCTATTCGGTCCAGCTCCTCTCTCTTTACCTTTAAAACACAGTTTAAAACCTTAAAACCTGTTCTCTCAATACTTCCACCCACCATCTACCACCACTCAACTCATTTTTGTCTGGCTTCTTGTTGTTCCTTATTTGTTTATTGTTGTTTCTTACCTGTTTATTATTGTTCCTTATCTGTTTATTGTTGTTTCTTATCTGTTTATTGTTGTTCCTTATCTGTTTATTGTTGTTTCTTATCTGTTTATTGTTGTTCCTTATTTGTTTATTGTTGTTTCTTATCTGTTTATTGTTGTTCCTTATCTGTTTATTATTGTTCTTTATGTTTATTGTTGTTCCTTATATGTTTATTGTTGTTTCTTATTTGTTTATTATTGTTCTTTATCTGTTTATTATTGTTCCTTATCTGTTTATTGTTGTTCCTTATTTGTTTATTATTGTTCTTTATCTGTTTATTGTTGTTCCTTATCTGTTTATTATTGTTCTTTATCTGTTTATTGTTGTTCCTTATTTGTTTATTATTGTTCTTTATCTGTTTATTATTGTTCTTTATCTGTTTATTGTTGTTTCTTATTTGTAAAATAATCTTGGGTTTAAGAGAAAGGCGTTATATAAATCTCACTACTTCTTCCTCTTCTTCTTCTTCTTATTATTATATAATTTGTAATACATAGAATAATTTTTACTAGTGCTTACAGACTTCTGGACCCTACTGTATAACAATAAAGCTCCAGTATAAAACTACTGGCTAGTACATTTAAAAGTAGTGGTTAAATTGGAGAAATTGAATTTAAATGCTATTATTATTATTATTGTTGTTGTTGTTATTTTTAGTAGTGTTGTCACACGATAAAGTTTTTAAAATTGCGTTAATCGTGGTTTTAACGCACATTGTGATTTGTGTCGTATGTGCAGGTCGGCATCGTAGGACCCCTGAAAATGTTATTGCCATTTATCACTGGTCTATTTTAAGAGAAACGACTGTTGAATGTTGCCTCATTATTCACTCGACTTTATTTGATAAAAGTGAAATATTGAAGATAATTGACGTCTTTTCATTAAAATAAAAAAACAGTTTTTGTCTTTCGTTCATCTGATACACTGATTAGAGTTGGAGTTTAATTAAAGGCGTTGATTTGCCAATTAGAGTAACGCATCACGTCGCAACCGAAGAGTAAGTTTACATTCCAACCACAAACATACATTAAAAAATTAAAAGACATCACCCACAGTTCATAGACGTTTCATCACATTTATTTCAAAAGTGCCTAGAGCATATAAAATGAGTCTGAACAACGTTTCAGATAGAGCCGAGTTCCCTATAAAGTGCCCTTGGGATTCTGTACCCTGTGTAGTGTGTAGGGAGCAGGGATACAGATTAGGGACAGTTGCGATTGCAATGCAGCCTAAAACGAGTAACGTAACGGTCAATTACAGAATGTTCGTGTTTGTTAATGGCGCTTTATGTAATTTATTAACATTTTAATCTGCGTTAAAAAATTTTGTGCCGATTTTTAGCGGGATAAAGCGGAAGATGATGGACGGATGGATGGATGGACGGATGGATGATTATTTTCTAAGTGACGTCAGTTGATTAAATGCGGCTGTACGCGCCGAGCCGCTTGGGGGCGCTGTGACATTCACAGTCGTTAAACGCAACCACGTCTCGCGCTCCTTTTCCGATTCCTGTCGGTGTGGTGATGTAATGAAGTAAGAGAGGAGTGAAAATGGCGGAGAACAGTGGCACAGATCCTGCCGTGGACAGGAGCGCCGAGGAGAACGCTGCCACCAGCGGGACCATTATAATGGTCACCGTCAAAACACCGAAGGATAAAGAGGAGATCGCGATCTCGGAAGACGCGTCTGTTGCACAGGTACGCCGGAGCTCACGCCAACTGGTCAGCGGGGTTCTTTCGGCTGCTTCGCCGTGAATGGCCGCTGTAGCCGAGAGGTTGGTTAGCTAACGCTAAGGCTAACGCTAATGCTAACGCTAGCTTAGCGATTTACGACGACAATAACTCCACAGCGGCTTTTTGGGAAGTACAGACATGATCCTGTCCTCCAACAGATGTCTGTCTCTTTACGGTTTCACACATCAGCTTTTACGTCACAGCGCCCGGAGAACGCGTCCTGTTCGGTTCTCACCGTCATCCGGAGCTCTTTTGAAACGAACCCGTTCAGGATGACGCTGTGAGATTAGCTCGTATCGTTACCGGCTATGGCGGCGAGCAACGGGAAGATTCTTCGGCCAAATCTCAAATAGTTCCTGATTAGTCACTAAGTACACTAGGTAGTGCGCGTGGAGCGCGGCTTTTACAGTGTAACTAGTGCACTTGTAGAGAGGGATCAGGGAGCGGATTGGGAGTTAACCGTATTAACTAGCAACACACAGTAGACAGCTAGCAGGCTGACTAAAATGTTAAACAGTTTAAAAAAATATATTAACTGTTAATACATAAACATAATAATTTTGGATATCTTTTTGCTTATGTATTTGGTCGAAGTGGTTTGTGGTTATGTAGCTGAAAAGAGCTAGGTTAACTAACGAAGCTAAGTGACGACTTAGCATTAGCATTAGCCTTAGCCTTAGCAGGCTTAGAGAAGGTTCTAGGTTTTAGGGTTCGTGCTGATTTATTTATTTATATATATATATTTATTAATTTTTGCTCGTTTTTTAGTTTTGAGTTCATGTCAAGGTTGACAGAAAGGCAGTGGTTCAAAACAAATTTAGTAAAATTCCCCTGTTTCGGCGATATGTTTTATTTTATTTTTATTTCATCCAGAAACATTGACATTTCTGTAAATAATATTTCTATATTTGTATTTTAAGGAGACAGACGGAGCGACGAGGACAATCCGGGTCTTGTTAATCACACACATGTTAATAAAACGTCATAATTAATCACACAAAATCAAGTATAAAGACCGTTTTTATAAGTTATGCATTGCGTAATTGGTCTGATTTCAGTCTGAGGCGCTGATTGGGAGTTGAAAGAAGGCGGTTCTAAAATCTCAAATCTGATTGGTCATTAATTAATTAATTAAGGTGCAACCCAAACCCCAGGTTTATATTAATGCCTTAGGGTTTCTATAGCAACAGCTCATTCGCAGTCGTGTACGTTGGGTTCAGGACACAATCGAAGCTTGACAGTAAACAGACCGATGGTCGGTGTGGTGATGTTCATCCGTGAGGAGATGTTAGGTGGTTTGATGGTTGTGTCTTGTGGAAGGAGTCTCCAGTGTCAGAGCAGAGTGTCGACGGTCTTTAACAGTCGGCGAGTTTAGGTTTTCTGTGACTTCTCGCTGACGGGACCACTTTTGTTTTGTCTCCGTAGAGACACGCTGGTGAGGAAAGACCACCGTTTATAACCAGAACTTGTTTCATGGATCTTCCCCAAATATTACATCCATAAAAAAGATATGATGTGGCAGTCCTGGGGGAAAAAAGTAAGAGGTTGTACTGGTAGAGGAATAAACTGAAGTAAATCAGGATGATGTTTTAGGAAAAGAATCAACTTCAGAGTGGTAACAGTGACTCCGCTTCATCACAGCGTTATATTTCCTGTGACCTTTTCTTTTATTCAGCGTAATTAAGGATAACTTGTGAATATTGGAGCAGAAGTGTTCGGAAAAACGGTGTAGATTCCCCAAATTTGTTACTTAATTGAGGCGGCACAGTGGTGCAGTGAAGGGTAGCGCTGTCGCCTCACAGCAAGAAGGTCCCGGGTTCGGGTTTGATCCCCGGGTGGAGCGGTCTGGGTCCTTTCTGTGTGGAGTCTGCATGGCCTTCCCATGTCTGCGTGGGTTTACTCCGAGTACTCCGGTTTCCTCCTGCAGTCCAAAGACATGCATATTAGGTTAACTTGTATTCTAAAGTGCCCCTAGTGTGTGTGTGTGTGTGTGTGTATGATGTGTGTACGATGGATTGGTGCCCTGTCTAGGGTTGATCCTGCCTTACGCCCTATGACGCCGGCTAGGCACCGGCTCTCCCGTGACCCTGGGGACAGGAATAAGCAGTTAAGATAATGAATGAATGTTACTTATTTGTCTGTTATCCGAGCTTTGAGTTGATTTGTATTAGCTGGAAGATTCTTAATGAATATGTTTAGATGGTGTCGAGAAACACAAGGCTCTCTGTTGGTTATTTCAGTCACAATAAATCCCGTTTTAATCCGTAAGCTAGGGTTGTTTATTTTATAACTTACCCAGCTGTAATTGTGATAATGTAGGAACATCTGTATGAAAGCATTCGGTATATATTTACATAACACACTTTATTACTTAATTGGATGTGACTCAGCGGTTTTATTGCTAGTGATCTGGAGTGCTTCAGTTACAAACATTGGATTGGATTAGACGAATTTGTTTGCATTTAAAAATGATTTAGCGCAATAATGTAGAACTGTATGGATTTTTTCTTTAATCAATTCTCTATATTGACTGTACAGCAGCATGTGAAATTCCTGCACGTTCAGGTGAATGTGTTCACTGTTTACAAAATAAGCATAGAATACTCCTAACATGACTTTCTTCCACGTGTACAGTTCAAAGAAGAAATCTCCAAAAGGTTCAAGGCCAAGCAGGACCAGTTAGTCTTGATCTTTGCTGGAAAAATCCTGAAGGACGGCGACACGCTCACTCAGCACGGCATAAAGGATGGCCTCACCGTTCACCTCGTCATCAAAACGGCACAAAAGTAAGACCTCGATAATGCAGTCGTTATTCTAGGGCCAATCGAGAGCCGCTGCAGACGCGTAAGACTGTGCGGCGTTTTCGTATAAACGTCTCGGGATGGACGGATGGGAAGGTATTGTCCGTTAATTCACGTGAATATCATTCATGGTTGTGATAACTATGGTTGTGCAGGGCCTCGGGCGGAGGTTCGCCGGTTGCCTCGTCCAGCCCCGGAGCATCGCAGGCCAGCAGCGGCACCGCAGCCACGGCGAACAGCAGTCCAGCTGGCAGCCTGGGGACATCGCAGGGCAGCGGGCCGTCGCCGGCTCCGTCACAGCCGTCCAGTATATTCAGTGAGTGCAGGGTGGTTACTGCATTTGTAAAGGTTCGAGGTTTTGCATACGGGAGCTGTACAGTCATTACACATGATGTTATCTGGAATATCTGCATGAAAGTGAAAATGAAACAAGAATCATGTCAAGGGAATTTTTTTCAATGGTGGGTGTTGCTTGGGAAAAAATAGTACTGGGGATGCTTTATATTTAAATGTGAGTGTAAAGAACAGGTTATTATTTACAGCGGAAGCCTGGCTAATGCCGAAGAACGAGCAGGACGGGACAGAGAGAAATGGAAGGAAAGAGGTGGCAGAAACATCACATAAAACTATTATAAGTGTTTTTGAAAATGCCTTGGAACAGCAGTAACTCATAGGAATGTATCTCGTTTTAGACATTTTGTAACAAATCCCAAAAATCCTTGGACGCAGCAAATTGAAATGATAACCGACCAAAGCGTTTGTTAGATTCAGGGACTTTTACTCTGACGTAGTGAGAGAACTTTGTGTCGTACTCGGCCACGGACAGCGGCTGCAATAGCCGAGTTCGATAAGGGGGGAGACGTTTTGTAAATAAGCGTGAGCCGCTGGATATTACGACACGTGTACTGAGAAAGCCATTTAACCCGAGTGCAGAGAGCAGTGGTGTGTTTTGTAAGGGGCATTGGTGGCAAATCGATTGTCTGAATGCTAAAAGAGTGTCGAGCTCGTGAAGGGTGGTTTCGCATGCAGATCTGTAGATCGTGTCAGCGTAATCAAACAAGGGCATTGTGGTCATTTTAATAATCACAAGTCTAGCAGCAGGTGTGAAAGAGGAACCAGGAAGAGGAAATAGGCGCCAAAATTCATTTCAAACCTCTCGTGAGGTCTGTGACGCACTTTAGGCAGAAGCAAGAAGAGTAAATGCAGCTCGAACCCAGTGTTAATGAGCAGAACCTGTTTTTAATACATCAGACATGAAATATCGCCCAAAATCCGTTTTGAGTACACGGTTTGCTCATCATACAGATATATAGATATTATAGATACAGATATAACTGAAATACTTGACTTCACGGATGTAAAAGTCTTAGGAACGCTGTTTGTTAGTACAGATCGAGTTATAGATGTTCATTTTTATGACTTCTGGATTAATGAATCAGCACAAATGTTATATTTCCAAATGTTACTTTTCTGGAGAATCTGCCACAGCTCTTCTGGAGACTTTAGGGTCACACTTGCGTCTTTTTCTGCACGCAAAACCCAGCAGCCTTCATTATTTATTTTTTTGTTTTGTTTTGGTATGAAAAGTGGCATGTAATGTAATTAATATGTTGTTCTCTTTACTGACATACAAACGTAAAAAAAAATTTTGTTGGAAATATGAATTCTTTTTGTACACGACTCCTATAATAAAAATCTGTACTAAAAGTAGGGTACCTGACACTTTTTCCCAGTACTGTTCACGACTCCTAAAGCAACCTCTGGGGTATTAGAGTACATTGTAATAGACCGCTCGCTCACCGGCTGCATGTCTGTCTGTCAGCTGGCTTCGGTGACCTGTCCAGTCTGTCCAACCTGGGCATGGGCTCGGCCAACTTCATGGAGCTCCAGCAGCAGATGCAGCGGCAGCTCATGTCCAACCCCGAGATGCTGTCGCAGATCATGGAGAACCCGCTGGTTCAGAACATGATGTCCAACCCCGACCTGATGAGGCAGATGATCATGGCCAATCCGCAGATGCAGCAGCTGATGGAGCGAAACCCCGAGATTTCACACATGCTCAATAACCCTGAGCTGATGAGACAGGTGAGTGAAGCAGGAGGAGCACCAGTCAGTGTAATCACTTTATCTACAACATGAAATACAGTGTTTTGTTAGATTCCTAAGATGATGGTTCATGGCATAACACTGTTTGAAGTTTAGCTACAAATTTAGTTCACTGACGCGCAACGATATTGAATTGTGGATGTTATTTCTCTTTGAAATGCTTGAATAGTGAAGTTTTTGTTTGTAACCTGTGCAGTTTGCTTGAAATCAGATGAATCATTTTGTCTTGATTTAGACAATGGAGTTGGCGAGGAACCCTGCCATGATGCAAGAGATGATGCGTAACCAGGACCGGGCGCTTAGCAACCTAGAGAGCATCCCCGGGGGATACAACGCTCTCCGGAGGATGTACACAGACATCCAGGAGCCTATGTTTAGTGCTGCACGCGAGCAGGTCTGGAAAACATTTCCATGCCAAAGAAGGTTTTTTTTTTTGTTTTGTCAAGTCAAAAATACTGTTTGGTAATTTGTTAAATCAATAACAGCTTGGTTAGGTTTGGAAGATGCTTCTTCTTCATATCTATCTAGAGAATATAGATTACTCATGTCAGGTCGGTGTGTTTTTTCTTCCCTTCTTCTTTGTTTTCTGTCGGTACAGTTTGGAAACAATCCTTTCTCAGCCTTAGGTGGGAATGCAGACAACTCGGGGGCCCAGCCCTCCAGGACGGAGAACCGAGAGCCGCTGCCAAATCCATGGGGGCCTCCTGGGACCAGTTCTTCTGAGACCGCCACCTCCAGCAGCTCTACCACAAGCTCCACCACCCCGAGTGTCTCCAACCCCCTGGGCATCAACTCTGCCAGCTTGGGCTCCGGTACCGCCTCCCTCTACCTCCTCCGAGTTTCCTTTTCATATCGTGTTATAATATCGGATTAGAGAATATAATGTCTTCCGTGTCTAGTTGTAACATTATTATTTTTCAGGAATGTTTAGCGAGAGTATGTGAGAAAAGTAGCTTGTTTAATACGCGAGTGTTTTGTTCCTGTGACTTGCGCAGGCATGTTCAACAGCCCTGGTATGCAGAGCCTGATGCAGCAGATCTCGGAGAATCCTCAGCTGATGCAGAACATGCTCTCCGCTCCCTACATGCGCAGCATGATGCAGTCTTTGGCGCAGAACCCCGACATCGCCTCACAGGTCCGACATCACCACTAGGCTTTCTGAGAAAAAATGGGAACAGCTCGAGTTGTCGCTCCTGTAGCGTTTCATCCAGCAGGTTGTTCTCCAGTCTGTTATTCCCTGCTGACCTGTGCTCTGCTCTGCTCTGGTCTCCCCAGGTGTTGATGAACAACCCTCTTTTTGCTGGAAACCCCCAGCTGCAGGAGCAGATGAGACATCAGTTGCCAGTGTTTCTACAGCAGGTAGAAATACATGTGTAGATTTTACTATATAATGTTTTATTTATACGTTTGATGTTTGTTACTGAACGTTGTAATGCACTTTGAATGTGCAGTAGGATATATATATATATATCTATATATATATATCTATAATGAAACTTTTTAAGTAAATTTTTACCCTGAAAATGAAGAAGAATAAGAATATAAATAGGGTGGCACAGTGGGTAGCATTAGGGCTGGGCGATATAGACCAAAAACTATATCTCGATATTTTTAGCTGAACGGCGATATACGATATATATCTCGATATTTTTTCTTCCAGTAAGGTAATAACAAAAAGGCCCTTCAGAGTAGGGCTGGGCAATATGGACAACAAATCAAATCCCAACATATTTTAGCTGAATGGCGATACACGATATTATATACAT
>JAOVVH010000033.1:17229908-17241438 GCA_028566435.1 Scorpiodoras heckelii | reverse complement strand
GCCCTTTTTGTGTCACTATCATACTGAAACAAATCAAACCACGCTACACAATTAGCTTTGCCATTATGAAGTCAAAACAGCTGAGATACAATTTCACCATGTAAGAGCTGAGGCTATCCTTCAACACAACAACAAGGTGCTGTTATGTTTTCCTGTGAGAGTGATGCAAATCTACAAAAAAAAAACCCAAAACCAAAAAAAAAGCAACAACAACCAAGTAGTCATCAGCCCTTTAGTGTAGTGTGTACAGAAAGCCTTCACTTGTATGCAACAAAACATTTTTAGTACCGTTTTCCAGCCTGGCGATGATACAAGATACATGCAAACTACTGTGTTGTAGGATATATGAACGTGTTCTGTGTTTACTGATATCGGCATAGATCTACTACATTACACTGAGATATAAAAGCAGAAACGGTGGGGCATTTGAATATTTAATGTAATGCTCGAAACAGTCAACGGTAGTAGATGTATGCTCAGAAATGTGTAATATGCACAATTATCCACCTGCTTCTCCATTCCACACACCTCTGTGACGCCCTTTCACTTCACTGTACTCGAAACAGACGAAGCGTTTAAGTCTAAATTAAAAGTAGAAAGAAACAATTTTAAAAAAAAGGCTATACATTATTGAAACCGGAAATGAGGGAGTAAAGGATTGTGTTCAGTCAGCAGTATGGGGTTAGTTAAAGAACAGCAGGCAAACAACACGTGTGCCAAGTGTTGATGCAGTGCTAAAATGTGATTGAGGCACAAACTTGAGACTAAAATACCTCCTAATCCTAAAAAATATTTTTTTTTAATTATTTTATTTTATTTTTTTCCTGAACTCATTCCATCATCAACACTTGAAAATCTAAAGTTAAAATATAATCCTTTGAAAACCCCCTACCACACGCCTCATTTTACACCGTCAGAGGTATGAAGGATTTATCTAACTTTTTTTTTATTCATAAATAAAAAATTCTATAATCTTAATTTTAGTAGAAATCAACATCGTGTTTTTAGAAATATATTAACTTTCACTTTTTTTTTAATTAATTAAAAAACAAAACGTCTCGAAGTTACTTATAAATATGTTTGCTTCATTTTAAGATATTCATAAATAACATCCAGATACTGACCTCTCCCTCTTTGTATGAAATAATAACCCATGTTAGCAAAATAGAATCTTACGAAAAATGTTATAAGACTTTTCCCCTTACTTGCTTTGTATAGGGAGAATCTAAACAGATAAGGTGGAGCAACGACTTTCCCTAACCATGGCATCAAAAAACATAAAGCTTTTGTCTTTGATGGTCCAAAAGGCAAATTATACACAGATGGAGTGGTCTGGTTTTATTTTAGTTTTTTTAAAAAAAAATCTTTTTCTATTTTTTTTTACATTCACAAATGCACTGTTCTGTCTATATTATAAAGGCATAAGAATTGCTTTAGTGCATTTAGTGTCTTCGCTGCTGTTTTATAGATAAACACCTGCAGACCTGCTAACTGGATTACGTCAGAGTGATCTCTTTCTAGCTCTATTATTCATTTTCCATAGATGTTAATATGAACACTGGGCAAAAAAAAAAGTTAGATTTTACTTTTATGGAAATATTGTGACTGAGATGTAATTGTGCATTAGATACTATAATAGATAGATAAAGTTCAGGGGGGTGGGGAATCTTAATATGTCATTATTTCAAACACTAAATGAAGTCATTACTAAAGCTCTCTGTATAACATGTAGCTCTATTATATCCACAGATCTGAACTGATAAAAAGGTAAATGCTCTGTAATAAATCAGCATGCATAACCAATATGGATCTAAAAGGATTATTAACCCACGTTACCACTATGTACTTACTCCAAAACTAGAGTTTCTTAAAAAGTTCACAAAATACAACACATTGGCACTGAAATGAAAAATCCTTCCTTCCTCCTTCAGTTCCAGATGAACAGATTGAATCTGTAGCCATGTCGTGTTTTAACACATTCAATACAACGCTTCTGATTAGCTATAGCATAGCAAGGTACGTCTGGTGTCGTCGATATCACAAAAATCTCATACGTCGTCTGGGTTGTAACTCTTAAACCTATCGGACTGGTTTGATTCGAAGTTTTCATAGATTTATATTTGACTTAATCATGTAAAATCGAGTTTGCTGAACTGCCCTGTTTACAGAGGCCTTCTCCATTACTTAGTGCTATATTAACATTTTCACTGTTGTTGAATCTCATTTCAATTCTTTGGCTACCATAAACATTCGTAATTTAAGAGTAAAATCCTTCTCCTACTGGGATTAGAACTAGCCCCGCTATACAGTATAATATAAACAAACTGTCCAACAAAAGAGTTTATAACTTTTTAAAATAGTTTCATAATTGGCTTAAATACTGAAATATATTCTCGTGATATGCCTATGGTAGTCACATTTGTTTTATGATATAGCTATCTCCGAATATATTTGAGTAAATACAAATATTCTTAATAGCAAATAAATGCTACTCTGTTAAAAATGTACCTGGCTCTTTGCAGTGATTTGCTGGGAGAGGGAAAAAAAAACCTTGCTGAAATTCTTCGTCCCCTCTGAAACTTACTCTGTGAACACGTTTCATTCGTAAGCAAATTCCTAAAATCAGCTAATATTTGTTATGGGGTTGAGAAACGACGCAGTATAATAAATGCTAATAATGTCTGGAATGGTGCGTTTCTAAATATTGGACCATGTGCAAGCTTTTTTTTGTTTGTTTTGAAGAAAAGCGTGCAGTTTATTTTTACACCTAATAAGCAATGCCTATATGAAGTTCTGTACAATTTCGAAAGCTACGCACGTATTTGTTTGTATTTGTTGTTAAAATATAGTTTGTTATTGCTAGGATGTATTCCCTCACCTGAAGAACGGGAGGAGTCAGGAATACACTTTTTTTTTTCTTGGAAAAATATCCACACGGGCACAGTTTTCTAAAAAATTCCAAGCCACTGAATGTGATTTGCATAATTTTTCTAGCAGTTTTGGCTTCGACAAGGAAAAAACAAGACACAAATCCTGCATGCATACATTCCTCCAAATAGGCCATTGTTTATCCTTTAGGAATTCGGCTCACGTTGATCAGGAAAGAGTTAAAGCACGTTGATTTGCACTCTGTTTGAAGAGAAGCGTAGCTAGAAACTGCGTCGGCCAAAATGCATTCAGAGATTCGTTTACTTGCTCAACTTGTAGCAGTGCAAAAAGTGAAAGAACTTGGTTGAAATGGTAAAAAAAACAACGAAAATATTAGAATAAACTGATTATAAGCTGTCTACAGTGCTTTCCAGCTGTTTGGTTTCGCATATATGCTGCTCGTCTTGATATAAGGTGCTTCTCTCTTATCCAGACATAAGTATTTTAATGTAAGTGCTTTTAATAGCTTGAGTTCTTTGTATAGTAAAGATTTCTTCCTTGCGAATCAGAATGCCCGTGTGTAGCACTGTAAATTAAATTAACGTAGGCTCAAATATTTATCCTTTCAAGTTAAAAAGTCATACATGATCATACTCTAACAAGTTCCCACCCACTTTTTTGAATTCTTGACAAAGTACAGACTACCAAGGATGTCTAATGTACGACTAACCCTATTGTTTAGCGGTTGTTGGCTTACCCCGACACCCGACCAGTCCCACACATGTGGCAGTGGTGCATGAAGTCTCCACAGGGACAAAACTGACCCATTTCAGATGGACTACATTTCTCAGTGCCTTTCTTTCTTTCGCAGCAACGCTCTTGAAGGGCAAAAACAAATCCCCCCAAAAAAAACCCCGAACACTTTCCCTATCCTGCAAATGCTCTAATCCCCTCAGCCAAAATCCGTTAGGTTGATATGCAGGACTCGGGTGGGTGTGTAATTTGATTCGGCTCCAGCAGCCACTAAATGGGGCGTGTCCACCCAGCTCTCCTGTCAATTTCAATTGTTTGATTTCATTTTGGACGTGGATGTCTTGCTCCCATTGGCTGCCTGTAGCCGTTGGCTTGGTTTTTGGGTGGTGGTGGTGGGGGTTTGGTGGTTGCACCAGGATGGTCATGCACACTGCAAAAAAAAAACCTCCATGGCAACTTCGATCGCCTTGCACTCCCTCTCGGACACGTCAGATCTGCCGATTGCTTTTGGGGAGGGACTGAACTTTTGAGTGCGAGCGAAAGCATTAACAAGAACGATTACCATTACCATCTGCCTGCGATTTTAGTTTTTGTGCCAAAAAATGTCCACGTTTTATTGTAAACAAACAAAAAAAATGAGTTCGAGTGGCCTGCAATCTTCAAAAAGCCAAACAAATAACTGTTTGCTACATAGAAAGCCTGCCATCATGTACACTCTCTCTTTCTCTCTCTCTCTGAAATAAAATCTGCACTTGATTTTTTTCCCCCTCTTCATCAGGACAAAGGAGGCCCCTTTCCTCAGTGGGAATACTAAAGCTCAGAGGAGCAGGAGCAGAAGGAGGAGGGGAGGGTGAGAGAGAGAGAGAGAGAGAGAGAGAGAGAGAGTGAGAGAGAGAGTGAGTGAGTGCTGGAGTGATGAAGGGAGGGGCCCCAGCTGCACCTAGTCAAGCTTTTCTGTGAGGTTGGTATGGGGGGAGTAAGGGCAGCGTGGGGTTTTGAGCGTCCGTGGCAAAACGGACTTTCCCCAAGTTGCTTGCACCTGGTCTGTGTCACATGACTAATTATCAGCTCCTCATTGGGTGAGGGTGCGCTCCGGGGAACGTCCCACTGCTGCGATAAAACAATACGCCTGCTTAGCTGAGCAGTTGTGGTCATTATAGCCTAGGAAAGGGACGGTTAAGCAGCGAGTGGGATCAGGACACTCCCTAAAAAAAGAACTTGGGTCACAATATGAAACACCTGCTCATGGACGCCTTCAATAAAGGACGGAGAGGCGGCAGGCACTTCGCAAATGTGGGGACCGGGGGAGCTGCATAATTTTCCTACTATAGCCCCGAGACGCTTTCTCTTCCTTTTGTGGGGAGTCTATTCAAGCTCAGATTAGTGAGCACCTTCCCTTCCCTTCCCATGTCATGCATGCGTGATGGAAAACTGCTCGCTGAGAAGTTAAACATGGTGATTCTGAGAATATTAATTGTGGCCAATATTTTGAAGAGAAAAACGTGAAAGAAATGAAAATGGTTAAAGCGCCTCTTTTCTACGTTCAAGAACTAACGTCTGAGCTGATTAATCGGTTTGTGGCTCAATACTAGGACATCCTTTTCATTTTTAAAACACGAGAGGTGTAAAGCAAGAATGCATTTGTCCCCTGGTTTTTGTAACACAAAATCCCTTGAACACCAATTCAAAACTGTTACAAAGACATAAATAAAACCATACTTCAGTTAGTGTCACTTTGTTTTTAGTTTGCTGTCGAAGTAAGTGTTTGAATGCACAATGTCCTGTGTGTGTGTATGTTCCAAATCTGCATCTTCACAAAGCAGGATTAAGCAAATACATAAAGGGTGTTTGTTTTTTTTTCTTCAGTGACAATCAAGCTATCAGTTTTAAGGTGCAATGATAGACTTAAGATTCAGTCATTATCTACTTTGCCTTTAAAAAGCATATTTGTCTATTTGCAGACAAATGCTGGGATGTAAAACTATATTCTTTTCAATCATACAAAAAAACAAATTAATAATAGTAATAATAATAATAAAAATAATAATAATAATAATAATGGTAATAACTTCCAAAATAAACCAAAAAGTGTAAAACATTCACATTATTTCTTCTGTTTCTGCCCACACTGTAATTTGTGTGGAAAAACAGCAGCAGTACAAAAAAAAGTACAAATAAATTAACAGCAAAAAAAGAACATTAAAAGTTAATATTTTCCCCATTTTAACAAAACTTTTATAAAATATATATGCATATATGTGTATATATATATATAAAAGAAAAAATCTGAAAATACTTTACTCTTTTTTTAGTAAAGCAAGCAGTGTCTTCTAAAATATCTGCTTGGTTTGAGTTTTTTCATTTTCTGAAAAAAAAAAAAAAAGTAAGACGTACATGGGGCGTACTGACCAATACTGACCAAACAAAAGCTAACCTAATAAAAGTAAAAAAGTAAAAATATCTAGTTAAAACTAATGCACCGAAAAAAAAACCTTTTTAAGAGAAGATCCGGATGGCCTGGGTGACGAGCGTGTGGCAGACGGGGCATTCGGGATGGTTCAGCTCGCAGATGCGGATGGCGCACTCCATGCAGAAGAGGTTGTGGCCGCAGGGCACCAGAGCGGCCGTCACTTTGCTCTCGAAGCAGGTCATGCAGTCCCGAGTCGAGGTGGGCTCGCCGTGGGCATGCCGAGCCTGGGCATGGGCTGACCCTATGCCAGTGGATCCGGCGCTGCTGTTTCCAGAAGGTTCCGGAAGACCCGGAGACAGTCTGGTCAAGGGCAAGGGCAGGCCTCCGAAGCTCTTGGAGCGCTGCTGAACATAGTAGGCTACCTGTTTGGGATAATCGGGGTCACCCCAGCTTTGGGAACCTTCAGAACCGAAGTAGGAGCATGGCTTGTCTCCGTTGGTTGGGGTCGAGAAGTCGGATTTGCTGTAAATGCCCATACCGACTCCAACGCTTCCACTTCCGGTACCTCCTAGCACGGTGTCGGAGAAATTCTGGCGGTAACTGCTAGCAAGTGGCTTGCGCTGACCACCCTGAAGACCCCATGCGTGCTGTAGGCGACTCTCCGGCCCACCATTGGTGCTGCTCTCGGAAACCAGGCAGTCATTCTCGTTGTTATGGTCGTGGAGGGTGCCAGTGCGCGAGGCGATATGCGCCTCGATCTCCTCCCGTGCTCGCTCCGCATTGCCCGGCGAACCGGTGATCTCGAAGACGGGGTCCCGATCACGGCTCGGAGTTACGATGTACGTGCACGTTTGCTGCTGGATGCGCTTGATGGTGGAGCCTTTGGGACCCACCACCAGACCTACCACACGGTAAGGCACGCGCACCTGGATCGTGGTCTGGCCTGGCAGCAGGGCGGGCGGGGAACCGTTAAACGACACGCCCAGCTTGTTCCGGGATGCGCGCAGCATGGAGAAGTGCTCAGCTGCTGAGATGATCTCTCGTCTAGCTAATGCCACGTCTTCCTTACGACCAGTAATGAGAAAGACGGGCTCTTCACCCCGCACTGGGGTCTTTATGTAGGTGTTGGTTTTTGCCCTCAAGGCTTTGATTTTACAACCTGCAAAGTGAAAGAAGTAGCATGAGTGATGCTGATCAACAAGCACGTATCAGCATAAAAATCAACAGGTTTGATGGTGTTAATAATGAAGCCATTAATTTTTTTGTTTATTAAAGAATCAGCATCTCTAAATGATTAGGCCTGTAACTATACTACTACAACTCTGAGGATTTCTTATTATGATGGTTAAATATTTAAATAAATCATTTAATGCATAGGTTTAGCAATAGTACAAGGCACAAAAACAAGTCACGTTTCTGATATTTAAAAAAATTCACCTCATTTTACAGTGATCGCAATACACAAAGCACACAATACGAACAAACTGCAATATTAGGAAAAACATAAACATCTTGTATTGTTATAATATGGTTGCAATTAATTCTACCTTGTCTAGTCTAACTAGACGTCAGATACTTAATGTTAAATCAGTGTTGCACTAAAAAAACTATCCCATTTTCACTACATAATAATAAGCTGTTAATAATCAGGGTCTTAAAAGGTCACCTTGAAACAGATCCACATCTGATGTACCTTTGAGGAAATTACACTCTATATCAAGCTGAACACTTTGGAAATTCATGTTGTCCCCATTTGTCCAATACATAATGTAGATCTGAGGTTTGTTATATTATATTGTTGCTCCCCCCAGCCCCCCCCCACTGTTTCCACCGTGCTTTATTAATATCTTTAGTTAAATTGTCATTAGAAATAGTACATTGTATTTGTAACAATTATTAATGAACCAGTCGTACAGATTTTCCTGCTGTAACAATGAACCAGACCTTTGGAACTTATCGCTTTGGCCTGAACTGTATTCATTCTTAACTAATTAAATACATTAATAAATTGATTCATTAATTAAACACATAAATAATTAGAACAGATGTTTTCTTGCAGGACTAATAAGCAGCAATTTGGATTCCAGGTTTACACGAGACCGAAATATTCCCCTGTATTCTCTATAATCTGCTGCTTTATCTATTTATGACATGCTGATTATGGCAATAAAGGGAAGGTCAAGTGAGGGCACAGAACCTGGGATATGCAGCGTGCATGTCAAGTAACGCCTACTGAGCTCAAACTGAAATTCAGCATTCAATCCTTCTTCAAATCTCGCACAATATCGCAATATAGATTTTTTTTGTGTCCAGCCTCTGGATCGTCTCGCTGATCTGGGATGCTTCTGCAGCAAAGGCTGCTGCTGTTTTGCTGGCCGAGAGGCCTTGTTGTTGTCTAGCTCGTGGCTCGCTGTGTACGGCAGTCACTACAAAACCCACAACCTGGATAGAGTGTGTAGTCAGCGACAGCATGGTGCATGAGTCCAGCCCTCCTGAGCAGACTTGGCAGGCGCTGCAGGTGAATGGAGCGCGCGTACTACGACCATTCAGACTCCAGGCGCTCTGCTCAGTTTGAACAATGAATGATAGGCGTTTGTGCTGATCATCAACGTGAAAGTAAATATGCGTTTACACCAAAATGTGTCTGTGGCGGGATGGGGCGGGGGACGGGGGGCGACAAACAAAAAAAAAGGACAGCATTCACACTGCATGCAGTTTCTGAATTTGACACCCGCCCCCTTTCCAGTTGAAGCAGACAAGTCAGTGGTAGAAATACAATAAACCATTGTTAGCATTTCCTCCATAGTGAGGGGAAAAAAAAAGACAGACAAATCCCATCTCTAGTTGTGCTCCAGCTGAAACACTTGCGATGAAAGGACCAAATCAAAAGAAGCTCTTCCTAAAAATCCACCTATTCAGCACTTTACAGTCCAGGCGATGCCCGGTGCTGCACTTGGACTGCCAGGCCCTGCCCCATGCCACTCCTCCTGCTCTCCTTTCCAAATTCAAGGGCACACTTCACATCAACCATTAAGACCAGTATACCGAAAAAAACGTACGAGGTCTGACAAAATCCAAGGAGTCCAGTCCTTGTGCGTGCAGCGCACTTCATTATTTAGAGAGCGAGCGAGCATGTGTGTGTGCGTGCGTGCAAAGCCTGGGCACCTTCCTGGACCCCTGAGCACACCTGGATGGATGGATAAATGGATAAATGGATGGATGGAATGTTGTATCAGCTGCCTGGGCGTGACCCTCCTCCTGTGAGCAGTGACTCGAAGCTTGCTCATCTTCATCTCTCTAAATAGACACTGAGCACCGAACAAAGCCGTGACACCTAACCCCAAGGAGCGACTGTTTTTCGTTGTTTGCCCCCTAGATCTCGAACCCGTACATGACATCAAGACGCCAGACACAATGAAAAGCACCAGCAGTTCAACAAGGTTCAGGCTCCCAGCTTGAACTTGCGCGTTGTTGGGACGACAATAGGATAACGTGGTTCAGCAGGATCTCCTTACTTTGAACCGCCGTCCAGACCGGGTTCAGTGCTTCCCCCTGAGCTTTGGTGAATAGCCTGATTTCAGTTACACATCACCAGCATGCGACGGCGCACTGTCACTTTCGCGCCTTTTGTCTTGACAGCCGCGTCTCTCCCCCCCCCCTCTCCTTCCCCCCTCCTCCTTTCTGTCTCTCTCTCTCTCTAAGCAAGTTTGAAATCAGCGACACTAAAAGACGCAACTACACACTGCATTCAGATTCATTCTCAAGGCAACGTAAAAAGGACAAAAAAAACCCCAACACTGATTGACCCTGTATGCAAATCAAATCCCCAGATCACAAAGGCTGCTTATTGTTTTCCCCACCATTCTGTTGTTTTGTGTTTTTTCTTTCTTTCTTTCTTTCCCCCTTTTCCTTTTCCTTTCCCGTCCCTGGCGCTCAGACGACAAAGGAAGCGCGTCTGCACACGGACACTGACGGCGCGGAGCTGCAACAACGCGACCACGAGGTTCAACGCCCCTCGCTTCTTTTTGTTTGCCTCCTTCCTTCTTTCTTTCCTTCCCCGCTACTAATTGCGTTAAATGTAGCACGCAAATGTAACATAATTTCTTTATATATATATATATATATATATACATATATATACACTGTAACCTAAAAGGGTGCTGAATGGCCACAATGTGAGTGAGCTGAATAACAAAACAGAACCACCACTCCCACTTTTTTTTCCATGGACCAGCCTACAAAAAAAAAAAAAAAAAAAACCCACAAAAAAAAAACAGAAAACAAGACCAAGATACGCTTTTATTTCAAAATAAATAAATAAAAACCTTCTGACACACAGCGTGCCTGGGTGTGAGTTTGAAAACAAGTTGAGACAGTGTAAACAATCGCGGTCTTTACCTTGCCTGCCCACTATTTCCGCCACATGTTCCGAGCTGGGCACGGGCACGCACTCGGTGATGTTGCAGCCGCGCGCTTTGGTCTCCGAACCCGGGCTCTCGTACAGGGCGCACAGCTTGCTTTTG
This sequence comes from Scorpiodoras heckelii, assembly GCA_028566435.1. Lineage (NCBI taxonomy): Eukaryota > Metazoa > Chordata > Actinopteri > Siluriformes > Doradidae > Scorpiodoras > Scorpiodoras heckelii. The sequence goes on along the minus strand of JAOVVH010000033.1, from coordinate 17,230,884 downwards.
CCTTGTAAGATCCCGGCTTCTCCGGCACTACCTCCACCTCCTCCTCCACCACCACCACCACCTCCACCTCCACCACCTCCTCCTCCTGAGCCGCCGACGCTGTTGGCGTGGCCGTGGCCGTGGTGGTGGTGCTGGTGGTGGTGATTGTTGTTGTTGTTGTTGCTTCGCTCCTGAACTCCGGCGCCCTCCTCGCTTTCCCCGAGCCCGAGCAAAGAGAGCTGGCCCAGCGCGACCCGCAGCGCCCGCGACTCCTCTTCCTCCTCGTCGGGCGGCGCCAGGAGGCTCTCGGTACCGAAGCCGGAGGCGGCCAGTTCCGAGCCGTAGCCCCCGTTTTTCTCCATGATCCCTGACAGCACCAGCAGGCTAGGCATGGCTAACAAAGAGTGTGAGACAAAGACGCGGAGAGCGAGACTGGAGAAGCAGCGCATCCGCCGCCCTCCTCCTCCTCCTCCTTGCTCCCGCCCTTTGGCTGTTGGTCCCTCCCTTAGACCCGCCCTTAGACCCGCCCTCTTGCTCACACTGCTGTCGCTCCCGACACTTTTCATTGTGCACAAACAGGATACGCGCAGGGTTGCCATATCCCACCATTTCCCATCATTTCATCCCTAACAAATACTGTCACGTCACAATTTACGCCGCATGCAAAGTATAATTCAGTTCAGTTCAATTCAATTTTATTTCTAAAGCGCTTTTAGCAATGCAAAGCAGCTTTACAAAGACAAAAAAATCCAACATAATTTATAGGTTTTATTCCTTACTGTTATCCCATTTATTCCTTACTATCCAATGCTTCTAACTTCACTGTCAACATTGATGGTGCTGATATTACGCCTTCCTGTTCTGTTAAGAACCTAGGTTGTCTCCTTGATTCGAGACTCACCCTTGATTCTCATGTTAACTTTGTCACAAAAACGGCTTTTTTTCATCTACGTAATATTGCACGCTTACGTCCCATGCTTAGTGACAGCGATGCTAA
>JAOVVH010000033.1:17143601-17155212 GCA_028566435.1 Scorpiodoras heckelii | reverse complement strand
TTTCTGAACAAGAGCCCGTTTGAAGGCAGCATGAGTATATAATTATAATTCTTGGTTTGTTCAAGGCCATGGTTCCTTTTTTTGTTCTCTGGTTGCAGGTTGGATTTGTATCGCATTCTGAATTTTTTTATTTAGTTAGCCTGTGTTTTAAACTTGGATTATAGACTCATACTATAAAACAAGCACTTTTTCCCATGCCTTTAAGTTTCGTAGTCAGTGATTATTATTACCTCGCTATTCCTTGCTACAAGACGAGACTGCTAACCATTTCGGCCTGCTAGTCGTAACATTTGTGAAGCCATGTGCTTCCTCATAAAGCCAGAACAGAGAGTCGCATCCTGGTGGTAATGAGGCTTGGTATGAACAGATGAATGAAACCACAAGGACAAGGAGGTGGAGGAGGAGGAGGGTGATGTGTAACCAATCTGTAGAAAGCATGTTATGTAATTCTTTTTCTCAGTTGTTCTTCAATACAGTCTGTGGCTGTTAAAAAAAGGCCAGCAAGCCAGGCCAGTAGCAAGATCTACTTACTACTTGTAATGCATGATATCTGGATTTCTGTCTTAACATTTAAATTCGATTGTATTATTGAATATGTTACTCCATTTTGACTTTTTGAGGTTGCTAGTCAGTCTTTTTTTTTTTTACTTTATTGTTGAAGAATAAATTGCTTTATTCTAAGTAGTGCTGTCAAATTAACACGTTAACAAATAACAGAATTAATTGTGATTAAAAAAATGAACTCCACTAAAAAAATTAACGCTGATTAAAAATTAGTTAAATTACGCAAACCAGCGGCACAGTCAGTGAACACTTAATTGACCATTATGTTACTCGTTTTTTACTCACAAGGGTCCCTAATCTGTATTCCTACTCCCTACACACTACACAGGGTACAGAATCCCAGGGGCACTTCACAGGGTACTCAGTCACTAAAACGGCTCTATTTGAAACGCCCTGCAACGGCATCAACAGCGGACAGCTGATTGTTTGTGTTCTACAAGACAGCACTTGGCTGTATTTAACATGATAAACAAATCTGTTCAGACGCATTTTATATGCTGTAGGCACTTTTGAAATAAATGTGGTGAAACGTCTATGAACTGTGGGTGATGTATTTTAACTTTTTAATGTATGTTGTGGTTGGGACGTAAACTTACTCTTCGGTTGCAACCTACTGTGTTTCTCTAATTTAAGTTGCCGAATCAATGCCTTTAATTAAACTCCAACTCTAATCAGTGTATCAGATGAACGAAAGACGAAAACAATTTTTTATTTTAATACAATGAAAAGACATCAATTATCTTTAATATTTCACTTTTATCAAATAAAGTCAAGTGAATAATGATTCAACATTCAACAGTTGTTTCTCTTAAAATACACCAGTGATAAACGACAACAACAGTTTCAGTGGTCCTATGATGCCGACCTGCACGTACAACACAAATCACAATGTGCATTAAAACCACGATTAACACGCGATTCAAAAAATGTTTTGTGTGTGACAGCACTAATTCTAAGCAATATGGCCAAAGTTATGACTTGAAAATTCATTCTTTTTTGTTTGGTGTTAAAATATCAAATAGAAACAGAGATATACCTAGTAAGTAGTGAAAGTTCATGTCTTACTGTATGTTTATTTTGGTTGTGAAACCAAACAATGGACCTGTGTAGCATTTGGTAGAATATTACTATAATTATTTCTATATAAATAATTAATAAACATAAATTTCTAAATCTGATTTTCTGCTTTTTGCCTGGTACAGTATGATTAAGTGAGCAAAGAATGATTAGATCATATTGGCTAGGTTGGCTAGATATAAGCAAGCTCAAAAGCATACAAGAAAAGGCTAAACTTATATAGTCTTTAATCAGAGGGCATTGCCGTATTTTGTTTTCATGATGCTACTTAAATTTCCATAGAAACCCATATTTATCCCTGAACAGCATGTTAGTATGAAAAAAAAAACAAACCCCCTAAACAAATCAGCCTGTCATCACTAAAAATCCCTCTTAGCAATTATGTTCCTTCCCCCTCCACCCACTTCTGATCATGTCCTCTGCTCTCAGAGATTTCGTTCTGCAATCAGAATTTCAGGCGCATTTTGGCTGCCAGTCTTCCACGGCATCAGGTAATGAGCTATAATTAAGGTGTGACTAATTTCAGTCCATTACTCGCTCAGCATTCACATTAGACGACTGCGCTGAGAATATAAAGGAGCACCGCTACGACACCCACATTCAACTTTGTTTTATTAACACAGCTCAAGTTCTACATCAATGGTATGCAAGATCGGCTAAACAATAGGTTTGAGATGTAAACTGTTTAAATTTGCTGACAAATGATGCTTTTTATTTAGCATTTTGTGGTGTGAAACTCCACTGACACGAGAAATATTTTTTAAACGATATTTTTGTTTTTATTAGTATGTGTATTTAACACTGTTAAACCTTATGATGTGTTTAAATAAAAATCCAGTAACACTTTCCTTAAAGGCAGTGTTCATAAGGTGACAGGTATAAATTCATTATATTTTCATCTTCTGAAATGTTCAAATTGCATTAACAAAAATTTATTGCTCTAGTAACAATGTACTGTGTTCTTAGTGCTACATAAAGCCTACATAAGCCCATAATGACCAACTGATGTAATGACTGAATTAATGACGACTGGAAACGAGAATTGTGCTGACTCCATTGTGTCCATGTTTGGTTTATAGTCTGTGTGTCTAGACAAGTCCATTTGGACGGCTAAAAACGGGGGAAGAGCTTTTATGTCTCTGTGAATATTGTTTATATTGCAGATAATTCTAATTGCCAGGTTAAAACTGGGTTAAATTCAGACACATCTCTTTGGTCCTCAGGTCCTTGGGGACGGTGTATGGGCAGCGATTGTGGGCCGGGTGGCAGTCAGAGCCGGGCCGTGTGGTGTGCCCATGTGGAGGGCTGGACCACGCTTCCCACCAACTGCCAGCAGTCGTCACGCCCGGCTAACCAGCAGAGCTGCTTCCGTGTCTGTGACTGGCACCGCGAGCTGTATGACTGGCAGCTTGGCTCCTGGAACCAATGCTTGCCTGTAGCACAGCTCTCAGAAGGCAGTGGGCACTGTTTGCATGCCAAGGCGGGAATCCAGACCCGGGAGGTGAGCTGCGTGCTGAGAGCCGACGGTTCTCCAGCCGACAATTCCATCTGTGAGTACTTTGAGCCGAGGCCACGGCTGGAGCAGGCCTGTCTGATTCCGTGCCCAAGGGACTGCGTGGTGTCTCAGTTCAGCCCGTGGACATCCTGCTCCAAGACATGCGGTCTGGGGCTGCAGACTCGTGCCCGCTCTGTCCTGGCACCACCACTGTTCGGAGGTGTGCCGTGTCCCAACCTTACAGAGTTCCGGACATGCATGCCAAGGCACTGTGAGGGCAGAGAGATGGTCTTCAACTTGCGCTTGGGCTCCTGGAGCGAGTGTCGCCTCCATCCTGTACCACCCGCAGACTCATCGACTTCTGTGTCACCGCCTCGTGTTACACGTCAAGCTCGACGCAGGAAAGGTAAGGAAAGGCAGGGAATCAGGGATCCAGAGACGCATGAGCTCATCAAGAGCAAACGGAACCGCAACAAATTGAACCGGCAGGAGAGCAGCCTGTGGGGCATCGAGGTGGGATACCAGGCACGACCGGTCACCTGTGTACACCGCAATGGCAGCACCGTGCCACTCAGGTAAAGAAACCTAATTAACATGGTCTTTCTTTTATGAAGTCACTCAGGACATATTTCATACCTGACTTTTTCTCCCATAGCCTCAGAAATACAATTGATGGTGTCTAATTGATACAAGACTGCATCGTCTGTGATACGTTCTTCCATGATAATTTTCTTTCCCCGTTAATTATACCTTACCTGATTGATTATTAGTTGTTTAACCCTTAAATCACACCAACAGAATGAATTACAACCAACATTAATGTTTTTGTCATTTATTTTCTTGGGATGAGGGAGAGGGGCTCTGGGCAAACTCCTGTGCTCAGGGTCCGAAACTTGTGCCCCTGTTTGTGTCCATGTATTTATACAAATATGTATTATATTAAAATATTTTAGCTAAGCAGTCAGTTACTTGTTAACTTAAATGTGAAATCAATTACAGATTCAGAGATACTGAAAGTCACCTGATCTCATCCTTAATAAGAATTTTAAATGTGTCTCTATCACATGTTACAGTTTGTCTTAGATTAATATAAACATTTTCATCTCGATTTGATGTCAGACACCAACCATGATGCACTGCATATGTATTTCTTACTGAAAATCATTTTTCTGTCAGGAAAATTACATTAGAGAGATGATGCCTGTGCCACATTTGGGCTCTTTTTTTTTTATATAGCTATTTTACAGTAGATAAACTATACTGAATATTTTAAATCCATTTTGCATTGAAATCTAAGTGTAATGAACTGCAGAATTAATAACCATTCAATTATTTTCTAGCTCCAGGTTTATTTTTCTCATCTACTGCAAAGGCACTGCACTATTTAACGATCTCATTTTGTCCTGTGACAGAGAAAACTCCCTAGCGAGCAATTTATTTAGAGCCGGGATCCACTTTTTTTGGAGCTAAAAGCAGTTTCAGCGCCTGTGAGCACCTCTGTAGCTGTTTTTCTTCCCTCTCACCTCTGTTGGGAGGATGACAGGCAGGGAAGGATTGTCTGTCTCTCTCTCTCTCTCTCTCTCTCTCTCTCTCTCTCTCTCTCTCTCTCTCTCTCTCGCTCCTTTTTTCTATCAGATTGTCAAAGCTGTGTGTCTCACTTTCTCGCTCTGATGCCTATTTTCTACCACACTGATGACAACTCTATACACACCAGCTTTCACAACATGGATGAGATGGTGGGCCAGCTGTGTTACAAAAGAATCTGGTCGAGTCAATGGTATACTTATGTGTGCTGGACTTTACACTTATGTTCTTGAAGCATCTCGATAAGGTAGAAAGAAATGAATTTACAAAAATGAATGATATCCGGTGATGTTTACAAGCAGGGAAAAATCAATATCATACAAGTCTAAAGAAAACAGCTTAAAGTTGCCATAAGAGTTCACCTAAAAAATTCACACAAACCACTGCAGAATGCATTTTAAAATGCAAAATCTTATCTTTATGATTAAATTATCGGAATTTCTTTACCATGTGATTGACTGTGCTTGAAATACAGGCTACTCTGACAGAATACACTAAGGCACAATCACATAATTTCATGGAAACAAATGTAAAACCGTAACCAAGCAGCACACCAATTATTATACTGCCAAATACTTTTTAGATTAAATCAGTGATATTCAAATTTGCTCAAAACGTAGCGCCTTAGTCCTTTTCGGCAGTGACAGGAATATGATATTTTAAAAAGGAACCAGGAAAATGACTCTCACGCTTCCCTGATGCATAATATATTCATCCTTAAGTTGTTTATTTCTGCCTCTCGTCCTTGTTGTTGCCATTTCTCAAAACTGGAACAAACTTTCTTCTGAAGAAGTTGCTCCACAACTCTTTCCAATATTCCTCATGTCTTTTGATGTGATCTCATCTTTCTGCTGCACAGATTTTTTTTCGTCTCAGAAGTGCACACGTTTTTAATCTATGTATGGCACAAGTGACAGCTAAATGCAAGAATGCTAAATGAGGCTACACTGCATTAAACGCACTCTGTAATTAACTCTAATGGTCTGGCAGCCACTTCGCCTCTGGACGCGGGAGAGAAGCCGAAAAGATAAAACACTGCAATTTTGTAGTAAATTATTGGTTTCTCAATCTTCAGAATGGTAATGATTATCAGCAATTTTAAAAAACATGTCTGATTACTTCTGTTTTGGATCTGCATACGGATTAATGCTACATGCTAACTGTTTCCTAGCAGATGATTGATAGAGCAAATCATATCAAGAAATATGAATTAAATCTAGATTTATAGCAATCATCCTCGGAACAAATTTCAACTCATAATTGCAAAGTCATACCATTCTGGAACAAGAACAATGTAATAATTATAGAAGATTAATCCCATTACGAGTGCTAGATATACCATATAGCTGTGCACAACATGACCAGAGTGAGAACAAGTGACAGAAAGAGCAAGAATGAAGTGAAAAATGAACACCAATTTTCAAAATTGTAACTTAATCAGGTCTTGAGATAAGGATATGTCTCAGTTGTGGCACCCCATGGATGAAATTTCATGAAATTTGATGTGCATCTAAAGAATGTGGTAGTGATGCAAGAAGTGAAATTTCATGACATTTGAGTCTTTATATCATTTATATTTACATTTACGGCATTTTATCCAGAGCAACTTACATTTATCTCATTTATACAGCTGAGCAGTTGAGGGTTAAGGGCCTTGCTCAAGTTCCCAACAGTAGCAGCTTGGCTGTGTGGGATTTGAACTCGCAACCTTCTGGTCAATAGTCCTATGTCTTAACCACTCAGATACATGGTCCCCTGGCTAATATCACAAGAAAAAAATCACAAGATATTAGCTAGTGAATTGCTAGATTTTTTTTTATATATTATTCACTATCTATGTGGCCACTGAGACCAATTTGCCATTAATTGGCGAAATGGTTTCGAACTATTGCGCAAAATGTGCTTTGACCCTCCCCCACTTCAGGGGGCGCTAACATGAAGAGCAACACACAATTAGAGACACAAACCTTATATTCCATATCAGACTCATGGGGATACAAGTACACCAAGTGTCATGTGGATTAGTAACATATAAGTATGTGACATCATCGACCATATTTGGTAAAAAAAAAAAAAATTGGAAGGATGAACTCCCTAGGACAAAAATAAAGTGGGAGATTTAGTTAGAGAGTTTATCTGGGCTTGTATATTTTAGAAACCTGTAAAATGAACAGTATATAGCTAGTGACACTAGCCAACTATGTAGTTAAAAGCAAACATAAGATGAGGTGTGGCCAAAACGTTTGGTGAACGTTACAATAAAAACACCAAAACAGAATATACATAGAAAATACTTTTATAGACCTTCAAAGTAATGTCCATCAGGTTTTTTTTTTAATCGCCTTCAGAGTTGCCATCACCTGGGTCCGAATCTCTGAGACATCCTCAAACCTTGATCCCATAATGACCTCTTTAAGGTGAGGAAACAAAAACAAGTCAGCAGGGGGAGTAAGGTGGGTGATCCAAAGAAAATAATGGAGAAAAAATTCGAACGGTTGTCATCATTCAGTCATGTGCAGTATATTTGCCAATAATAGTCACAGTAGACTGACAATAAAAATCAATTTTAGATTAGGAAAGATATAATTTGGACAAATCAAATTTTGAGTTCATGATTTGGTCTAGGGTAAAAGGCTTGAGTATGATGGAAAACACCACCCTCCTTACACTGGGGGGCAGCAGTGGGCTTGTGGTTAAGGAAAAAGCCTTGTGACTGGAAGGTCACCGGTTAGATCCCCGCAACTGACATGACATGACTGAAGTGCCATTGAGCAAGGCACCTGAACTCCATCTGCTCCCCGGGCGAGCTGGACTAGGATGCCCACTGGGCTAGTGTGCTCACCGCACTACTTTGTGTGTATGTGTGTTTGACTGCATGGATGGGTTAAATACGGAGGACAAATTCTTCTGTGTGCAAGCACAGTAGGTCAATACTTCACTTTCCCTTTTACTATTCCTGCTATACCGCTTTGTGTGTCAACATAGTCAGTGCCCACACTGGAGTCTCCCAGACCTTCACCGTCCATGCCTGCTTCCTAAAGATTGTGTGGTGGGTGAGTGGGTGCAGTGGACTCCCTGCTCGAAGACATGCACTGACCCAGAAAGCCCAACTGGCATCCGGACGCGCAGCAGGGACATCCAGCAGCTCCCTGTGGGTGGAGGAGCTGAGTGCCCACTGCTGGAAGAAAGCCAGCTGTGCGAGCCACTGGGGGACAACGTCCCACCCTGTGCCATGTGAGCATCCACTATCAACTATCACTATGAACATAACAGAATATCCAAAGAATGTGATTCCAACCAGGCATCAGCTGTCATACAGTGTGCTTTGGTCAGTTTGGTTAAAAAAGTTATTTTGTCAAGCTGACATAAAATTGATTTTGTGATGTAAAGTGACATAACATCTCATGACACTTTTTGGGCTAACTTATGTTAGAACATCATGACAGCTGACACTATTTATAATATATATGTCAAAAAATATAGCGACTAGATTTTTGGAGAACTTTGTACTAGATTTTAATGAAATGATCATTCTGAGGTTCTTGCAGTCTCAAAGATCGTTTCCATGGTGACTCCTCTCAAGTACTATATAAGTACTAGGTATATAAGTAATATATAGTACAATGTGTATACGCTACAACGTGATATGTAAACCGGTCAAATGTTTATTGTAGATTGCTACATCTGGTAATCTTCTGATCTGGAAATGGCAATCTGGAACCTGGAATATAATTTTGATCTGGAATATTTACACTAAATAACTGTTACTTGTCAGCTACGCCTGGAGGACAACGGAATGGGCGGCGTGTCGCGTGGACATTTTGCTCAGCCAGCAGGACCGACGTCGCTCCAACCAGACGGGGTTGTGCGGAGGCGGCATGCAGACCAGGGAGGTGTACTGCATCCGAGTTAACGTCGACCCTGTCTCTGACTTGAGCACCAGCCAAGATAAGCCAGGTACAAAGCCAACACACGATTTAAACTTAATCAAAAATGTTTCTTTTTTTTTAAATGGATGTATGGAGGAGGATGAAAAAAAACTTTTTTTAAAGACTTAAATGATTTTTAAGCAGTAAAGATATGTTCCTTATTTTTAAAAAAATCATTTTTGAATAACTTTTTCCATTATTTTCATTTTCTCACATTGCACCTTGTCATATAGACAGCATAAGCATTTAATATAGGTAAAAAAGACAACCCTCATTTTTCTGTTTTTCATACCTACATTACCGTCTCTCCCTGTATGACTCTCTTCCCAGTTCTGTTTTCATAACGACTTCACCTCCACATCACCTCCTGTCTTTTACATTCCTTCGCTTTTTTCTGCTTCTCTCATTTTTTTTTTCCTTCCAGTGCACAGACACACATGGCCAAGCCAACACTTCTTTAAAGCAGAGGTATGAATAAAAGTGCTGCAGCAGAGATTGCTTTTAAAGAGAACCTCAGCTGCTCAGGCTGAGTAAAAACCTAGGTGATGGGTCGTATCCTAATCAACATGGTGCAGGGGTTCTATCCGGTTATCAGGGTGATCTGGACAGGGCAGAGAGCAGAGAGGTTGGAGACCTGAGACTGGCATGTAACAATGTCAGCTTTGCTCAATTGAACCACAATTCCACAGTCTGATTTTGTTACACTTCATGCACATCGAGTGTGAGCGGAGCTTGAAATCGTACGAACCGTTGATTGGTGAAATGCATTTGTCACTATTCATTTCTGAATCAGATTGTACTTTATTTATGTCTCCAACCAGTAATTTACAGTTTGCTCAGAAAATGGATCTTATTTTAGCATTCTCTGACAAAAGCACTCTTATCACTTAATTCCATTGTCACAAATGTATTCGTGCCCTTGGCCTTTGGATTTTTTCCCTCAAAAGTATTGCCACCTATGGATTAATTTGTTCCATGTTAACAGCAATTATTTATCCTGTTTCAATGGCAAGTAGCAGCACCACAAATTCACTGCCTTCCCACAAAAAGAAACCACATCTTCCACTTCTGTTTCGCAATGTTTATTTGTGTGCTTTGAGTATTTCAGGAGTAGAACAGAACCAACAGGAGTATAACCAATTATACAGAGCTAGTTTATGTGCATTGTGGGAATGTGTGATTCAAATAATAGAAATCAGCATTCTGTTAATTATTCATATAATGCAAATGCACTGTTTAAACACAAGACGTCCCAATCTGTTCAACCGATAAAATATACGAGGACTGTCCAGAAAATAATGAGAATTTAAAAAAAAAATATTTTGGAAAAAATGTGCAATTCAGTATTATCATCTTCAAAATATAATACTTGTGAACACCCACAATGCTCCCAATGCCTCTGCCATTGCTGTTATCAATGCTTGAAATGGTCAACTGTGAGGGTGTTCAGAGTCTTGGTCATGGCTCTATGGATGTTCTTTACTGTGGTGAAGGATTCCTTGAAAATAAAAAAAACAGTGATCAAAATGAACAGTGTTGTGATTTTTGATTTGCTCGTGCAAGCTTTCTTTGGGTGAGGTGATCTTGTCATCTGCCATTCAGCACTTTGTCTTTTTATCTCAGGATCGTACTCGAACACCCATGATTCATCTCCTGTGATCGCACTGTTCAGGAAATTTGGCTCTCTTGTTAAACCTCCAAGATTTGCTCCAAATATGCTCGCATTGTTCCAGTGAGGAGGCACTTCAGCAGGGCTTCACAAAAACAAAAGTCTGGGCACTGCAAAGGCTAGAATGAAACTGAAACGGATCCTAACATTTATCAGAGATTCCACGCTAACTGACCTTGTACCACCATCCCCATCCGTTTGCCCTACTGAGCACGGGAATTTCATTCTGATTACTTTCCGGACATACCTTGAATAAAAAGCACGCTGGGTAAACAACTTCTGGATCGCAACCATGGACACGCCTTATACATCATAAGGTTGCAGGACCATGTCATATATTTGCACTACCTTTCAAATGACGCTAGTGCCATGCTGCAGCGATCTACTACAGTGCCCAAGAATGAGGTCATGGCATTCTGTCATTTTAACTGCCTTTGGAGCTCTATTTTTGGTTAAAATTAAGTTTCAGTTGATCATTTTTGCTGGGTTTGATTTATTTAGTTTTATTTTGACAAAAAAGCACATTGTTTTGAATTAATTTGATTCAGAAATAAAAAGGAGTCTTTTCAGGCATTCCGTATATGTTGAGAATTGAGTTGAATCATAAATAATTAAGCACAAATCATGAATTAAATTAAATTATGACAGGAGTTTTACACCAATACTGGCCACCCAAAATAAGCAAAACAGATATATACCTCTGAGGGTTAACATCAAGTAAGGATATGCCTATTTTTTTTTTAATAAGCACATAAGCCTGTGGTAAAGAAACAAATCAACAACTTCTGACCAATCAGAATTGTCAGAAGTGTGTTAGGACTGTTTTTATGAGGTCACAGCAAATAAAATTAGGCAAAACTGCACTAAAGCACAAATTTAAATTGTGTATAATGATTCTGAAACTCATTCTTGCCTAAGGATCTTTCCATTTTCTTGAATAAACAGAATCATTTGCATCAAATTGTGTATTTGTCAAAATCAGTCACATATAAAACTCTTCTTGCTAGTGGACTCATACTTTTTGACTTACTGTAGATATAATGAGTTCTCTGTGGACTATAACTTCTGTGAGAAATATTCACAATGTCAAATATGACATTGACAGACAGGGTGTATGGGTTGTTTTTGGCACAATCATGAACCTACGAAGGTAAATAACTGTGTATATCAGAAATCCATTGTCATTCTGTAATTTATGGTTATGACTGATCTTATAAACTAGGCTGCTAACCCTAATGCTAAGCAATGTGTCTGGATTGGCTTCTGCTTCGAAGTGGTTTTAAATGAATGCAT